>JAZKJV010000404.1:0-252047 GCA_037367405.1 Ottelia alismoides
TATCCAGCCACGCGTCGGCATCCAGCACCGCTTGCGCCCTCCGCCCCTCCCCTGACCCCGCGCGCTGCTACCCCACTCCCCCCGAGCCCTCGCACCCCTCCCGCGCCCCTCTCCCAGGCGCCCTCCGCCCCTCCCCTGACCCCGCGCGCCGCTACCCCACTCCCCCCGAGCCCTCGCACCCCTCCCGCACCCCCCTCTCCCAGGCGCCCTCCGCCCCTCCCCTGACCCCGCACGCCGCTACCCCACTCCCCCCGAGCCCTCGCACCCCTCCCGCACCCCCCTCTCCCAGGCGCCCTCCGCCCCTCCCCTGACCCCGCGCGCCGCTACCCCACTCCCCCCGAGCCCTCGCACCCCTCCCGCACCCCCTCTCCCAGGCGCCTTCGAACCCCAGCCCCGTCCCGCAAGCCCCTTCCGCCAGCTCGCCTCCCCCCGAGCCCGCAAGCTCCAGTCGGTCCCTGTCAGCTGCTCCAGGCCAAGATCCTCTATCCCGTGCCCACCATTCCATGCTAAACCCGTCAAGCTCCAGCAGCTCTCTCCTCTTATCTTCTCTTTTCTTTTTATTAATCTCAGCCGTTAGATCTCTGATTGGGTTAGATTAACTCAACCATTTGGTTGAGTTAGTGAACTAAAGTAACGGAAGGTTACGAGTGTAAAACGGAGTGGTTATTTAGGGTCATGGATGTAATTCGTGATTACCGAGGGTTCCTGGGGTAATTACCATATTACTCAGGGTTATGGGTGTAAATATCCCTTTTTTTTATGAATTATGCCCACAAGTAGAGATAAATATTTGTCATGCCTACCTATGCAATTTACCTACTTTACATGTATAATAATGTTCATGAAAGAAGCCAAGCTAAACATGGTAGGGATCGAACTTAGGCATGCATGGGAATTATCTAGGCACGAAATGATATGTATACATGAAAATCCAAGTATATAATTTTTTTAACGGATCAAGGACCGTTAGAATACCCATGCATGGACCCCGATGCATACTGGGCATTAGGCTCATACAAATTATGTTTATCAATTTCAGATGAAGAGCAGGGATGATTGCATTTTCTGGATCGTGCTACGGGCTCATTGAGGTCTCTGACGTGGTACGAATTAGCCGGTGAAGATCTAGTGGATATCTATATACCCACAGGAACTATCTAGTTGTTATTTTTTAATTTCTAGAATAGTTTTTTTCCAGTTTAGAGTTGTAATGGAACTCTAGTTTGAATGATATTTATGGAATGGATAGTATTTTCTCTACTCATTATTGTCATTTGTTGATATTTTGATAACGGGTCGGTCGTGCGATCAACTGTCGCTTGCTTCCGCCGATTGTCACGATCCGTTCCGTTACACCACCCCTCCTCCATTGGCGCTCTTCGGCTCTCTCTACACTGACCATTGCGGCGTCGCTCCGCTGCCGTGCCCCTCAACCGTCCGCACGTCCTATTCGGTGTCCCCTAGTCGCCGCAGACACCTCATTATTTTTTCTTACAGGTTTGCCATTTCTCCTACACATGCTATGTAATAGGTATAAAGTTCTTCTGTTTGACCATTTGTTCCATGTAAGCCGTCACATTTTACAAAACATGGATTTTCGAAAAATTCTATTGTAGCAGAGTATCAAGTGTTTGAAGGTTACTCTCCTGGATGATCTCATCAGTTGTTTGGGTGCAAATTTAAAAGAGTTCTGTAACTAGAAAGGGGGTGCTAGACCACTTGAAGAATCCAGTGTACTTTTTTTAACCCATTGCATTTTACTGTTCTAAGTTAAAGGCACACTTTGCAGAGCTCTATATAATTTGTTCATTCTTAATTTATGATGAAGTCATAAATATCCCAAGATTGCATCTATATTTGCAAGTAGACTAAGATTGATAATTTTTTCTTGTATAAACTCCGCTTGATATGATATTATGAAGTTTTATATCGTGCAAACTCTTGTTGAATTTATGAGAAGGCTTCAATGACCAAAAACAGTGTACGTTTTTTGGATTTAACATTCTCTTGGTAATGTTGGTATTAGAATCTGTTTTTTTGCATTCGACCGAGAAGGGTCTAAAATTTGCTCAGTGATTTTGTCATTTTGGCGTCTCAGATAAGGCTGGTCCTGTGAAGGAGCTCTTGCGAGAGTGGGGAGGTGAATGGCGAAGAGCAGATATGAGTACGTGAAGAGGTTTGAATAGAGTTAAATGTTGATTTGGGATGATACGAGAAACTGAGAATCAAATCTTTGAAGGAATATATTTAGTGTGGATTAAATAGCTTGAAGATTGAATTGGACATGTTGTAGGGATAGATTTAGATCGGTAGGGTCAATCGGGTATCAGTTATTTAATTGGTTCAAAATGGTCTCTGGCCCATATGGAGCCAGCAAGTCAACCCATTTGGCTTTGACATAGCCATTTAGGCTATTTTGGAAAAGGCACAATGCAGATATGAGAATGAGCATGTACCCATGGATGTTTAGGCTACATCGAGTTTGTAAGTCATTGTTGGCGGTAGTAGGACAGCACATGCAAAAAAAAAACACTAATGTCATCACAAAGGTACAGAAGAAGGGATGATAATTTATGAACACGATTGTTGCAAGATCTAGACTGGTTTGTAAATTGGGTGATGGGAACTTTCACAAATCCTGGCATATCCATATCACGTGGAAGTAGATAACATGTAGAAATTAGAAAGTTATGTAGTGGAGCTAAGGATTGCACACAAGATGTAACCTATTTCTCAAATGAAGTCTATCACAATGTGTCTGATTATTTTGACATGGCTAGATAAGCATAGTGACAGGAATAGTAGGGTTCATTTATAGTCTTCGTTATTTAGCCATTGGAGGCAATTTTTTTACTGGTCTGAAAAATCTTACATGCAAGGGACTACTGGATCTTGATTAGCGTGCTTTTTTTTCTTTTATTCGGAGAAGCTTGATCAATGTGCTTCTCACAGTAACCATGCACATGGAGGTACTTGTACAAGAATATGGATGCCTGAATTATATCGAAAGTGTTAAAAATGCTTCTAGATCTTGCAGTAGTCAATGCGACATGGTCGCCTGGACTTGATTTTATTAATTTGTCGTTGGTACATATCTAACTTTGGCATTGTTTAGTATAGACAAATTTATAAAAGTTGAATCGTACGAGGAATACTCTTTATATGTGTTTTGTTTGCAATCATTTGCTAATACCAATCCGTGTTGCTTCTAATGTGTAGTTGGTTCATGTCTAGATAATTGAATGGATGTGTCCTATTCAACCCCCCCATTCTCATTACTCATTATATGATAAAATTAAGTAATTAAAGAAAACTAGATTCTATACCTAAGGAGATCAAATGATGAGAGTGAGGGGGAGTTTGGAGTGAGGATGAGCCTGAGGGTGAAGGTTTTGGAGCTTGGGGATGATGATGCTTTTTTAAGGGAGATGGGGAGGACCGCAATAATTGTGGTCCCGGGCTATGAGAAGGAAGCAACATGTTTGAAACTCGGCGATGTGGTAAAGGAATTTTGGGATTGATTTTGAGATCATCCTAAATAGGGGATGTGGTAAAGCTCGGCGACTCCATGATGTGTGCTTGTAGCTTGTCATCAATGGAGGAAGAATGGCTCCTAGAGGGCGGTATTGGTCTGCTGTTAGAGGTTATTTTGAAAAGTTTGTGTTTTCGTTATGGGACGTCAAATGAGGTTAGCATGCTTTTCTTGATCTCAGGAGTGCTTTTAAGGTGCTGGGTATTCGACGCCTTGGGTGAGGTGGTTGTGTCAATAGGAACCCTAAATGTAGTCATTTAGGATGATCTCCAACAAGGTCAGACACAAGGTGCTGGTGGAAGTGACGAGTCCTTGTCTGGTGCTTCCCCTTTGCAGCTTGTTATTGGTCTTATGTTGTTCTCTATTGGTTAGCCAGATCTCCAACAGAAGTACCTCGAGGCTGCACTGGTACCACCTCTGTACAGGTATTGTGCGATCGATGCATGTCGTTGCTGACATATACATCTATTGTTGTGCTGGGATGAAAGGAGGAAAGCATGGAGTGCTTTGGAGTGGAGATGCAGTTGTTAGAGAGCGGCTAAAGGGTCGTCGACAATTTATATGATGATTATTTATTATGGTTAGGATTTAAGCAGCGTGCTCCAGTACCATGCCGAGATTCAAAGAAAAAGAATAATTCATATTTTATTAAGCAACAACAAAGCTCTCTTTTATATAGAGAGGCCAATGTGAGAATCACAAGGAGAGCTCGAAGTTCAAAAATTATAAAAAGAAACTCAAGATCTACATAATTCTTAATTATAAATGAAAAATGCACAAATGTTTCCATAAATGAAAATTGGAGTCAGTGTTTACTAAATCAGCCGCACGGGCCACATATGCGGCCGCATATGCCCGCACGGAGTGCAGACCGCACCGATTACATGAATCAGTGCAATAAGCACCCTCTCCACATATGCATCCCGCATACTGCTCCAACTTTTCAATATTCTCATTCAGGTCCTTAATTCTGTAACTCTGTCTCTTCCTTCATTCAATGGTAAGAATATGACATGCATTTCTATACAATTGCAATGCATTATGCCATTATGTATATGCAATGTTTATGCTTTTCTCATGTATTGATTTCACGAGTATATGCAATATATTGTCGAATATTTTTTATATATATTGATTGAGGTTTTGCTCATGTAGTGCATGTATGTATATTGAAGTTTTGTTATTACGAATCATATAATGTGTGAAGTTTTTATGGTAAATGTTTTTTTTGTGATTAAGTATGGGACAATTAAAAGCATATATACACACCCATTTAACATCAACTGTTTTTCTTAGACCTTCTTTAACTCCATTTAAATACATAAATTCAGTGGTAATGTTAGTCATAGATATTTATTTATTTTTAAATTAAAAATTAGAAAACCGCGTAGAGCCACATATACCCCGCATATGCCCCCGCATACCGCTTAATCAGTATTCGGTGACCAGTCCGAACGCATACGCATACCGCTTTTCTGAACCTTGATTGGAGCTATCATGCTCGAATGGATTAAGCAGTTTGCTCTCCAAACAAGAGGTAAGTAGATAGAGTTGGTCCTTGACGAAGGCCTTTGAAAACAACAAATAAGCAGGTGGTGGTCTAATCAACAAAAATAACCGAGTCAATATGGGAGATATAATACACAACGATAAAGATGACTTAATTTCAGAAGAAAAAAATTCTTGAGAGCAATCCACTTCTAGGATCAATCAAGGTTGCAGAAGTCGGTAATCGGTACTTGATCGGCATGATCGCTGACTAAGTATTAATCGACAGTCCGGAGAGTAATCAGATTAAGTCGGGCATTAGTCGGTTTTGATATTTTTTTAATTATTTAAAATAACAATAACAACAACACAAAGCCTTTTCCCACAATTAAGTAGGGTCGGCTACATGGATTCTTCGTCTCCATTCAGATCTATCTTGGGTCCATCCTGGGCTTATATCCACAAAACTAAGATCTCTTCGTATGGTCTCTTTCCAACACTTCTTGGGCCGTCCTTGTCCTCTCTTAGCCGACTCAACATCCCAACAGTCGCATATCTTAACTGGTGCATCAACTGATCTTCTTTGCAAATGTCCAAACCATCTTAAGCGGTTCTCTCGCATCTTATCCTTGATCGGAGCTACACCAACTTTCTTTCTGATTGCATCATTCTGAATCCGATATTTACATGTGTGTCCACATACCCACCTTAGCATTTTCATTTTTGCTACATTCATTCTCTGCACATGTCTATGGTTCACAGGTCAACATTGAGATCTATAAAGCATAGCAGGTCTCACGGCTGCTTTGTAAAACTTTCCTTTAATTTTTAAAGGAATTTTGTTATCACAGAGAACAATAGAGGCTCCTCTCCACTTTAGCCAGCCTGCATTTATTCTATTAGTAACATCTACATCAATTTCCCCATCATGTTGCAGAATAGATCCCATATATCTAAAGGAATCTCTCTTCTGAATGTTATCGTCATCAATCTTCACCTCGATTCCTTCACCATTGCTTCCATTAAAGGTGCACTCTATATATTCTATCTTAGCCCTACTTATACGAAATCCTTTAGTCCAACTCATGTCTCCAGACCTCAAGCTTCTTATTTACTCCATCTCTAGTCTCGTCAATTAACACAATATCATTAGCAAATAACATACATTAAGGTAACTCATCCTGAATATGACTTGTCAACTCGTCCATAATCAAGTAAAAATAAATGGACTCAAAGCAGAACCTTGATGTAAACCAATGTTGATGTCAAAATATCCAGTCTTCCCAAACGGGGTCCTTACACAAGATAAAGCCTTATCATACATGTCCTTTATGAGGTTAATGTATAGGATAGGTACTTGTCTCTTCTCCAACACTCTTTACAATATCTCTCGTGGGATAGAATCATAAGCCTTCTCCAAATCAATAAAGATCATATGGAGGTTCTTCCTTTTAGCTCTATAAATCTCCATTGTTCTCCTCAGCAAATGGATGGCTTCAATCGTTGAGCGACCTGGCATGAATCCGAATTGGTTTTCTTTTACTTTGGAAACTTGCATCAACCTTCTTTCGATCACACTTCTCAATTTTTCACAGTGTGACTCATCAGCTTGACACCTCTATAATTTGAACAATTTTGAATGTCTCCTTTATTCTTATAAAGAGGCACCACGATACTCCTCCTCCAATCTTCATGCATTTTCTTGCTTCGTCAAATAACATTGAATAGATTCGTAAGCCAAGTCAAACCTCGCTCACCTAAAACTTTCCATACTTCTACAGGGATGTCATTCGGCCCTGCACCTTTCCCGGGTCTCATAACCTTCAGAGCCTCATCTACTTCCTTTCTTTGTATCCGTCTATAGCTTGCACGATTCAAGTAACTTTCACTACAAGCTAGATCACCCAAAGTGATCTCTATTTCCTTCCCCAATGAAAAGTTTATGGAAGTACTGCTCCCATCTAATCTTTATATCCTTCTGAGTAACAAGCACATGACTTTCCTCGTCCTTAATGCTTCTCATTTGAGAAAAGGTTTTTGGTCTTTCTTTCTCTTGCTTTGACCAACCTGAATATATCCTTCTGCCCCTCCTTAGAGTCGAGATTTTTATACAAAACTTCATAAGCTTTTGACTTAGCTTCGCTTACGACCTTCTTTGCTTCCTTCTTCGCTATTTTGTAGTTTGTGACAATTTCCTCTGTTCTATCCTTAGACATAGCTTTAAAGCAAGCTCTTTTTATTTTTAGCTTCTCTTGCACCCCTTCAATCCTCCACCAAGCCTCCTTTTGACCTGGAGCTCCTCCCTTTGACTCGCCTAGCATCTCTTTGGCTACCTTTCGGATGCAAGATGATACTGCCTCCCACATCTCGTTTGCACTACCGCTACAATCCCAAGATAAGTCTTCTAAAACCTTCTCCCCGAAGCTCGCTTGCTTCAGTGGAAGATTCCACCATCTAGTTTTGATTATCTTAGAAACCCTCCTTTTCTTTACCAACCCTTTCATTTGTACATCCAAGACTAACAAACGATGTTGGGTTGTCAAACTCTCTCTTGGGATTACTTTGCAGTCTTTACAACACAACCAATCTCTTCTCCTCAGCGCAAAATAATCTACCTGTGTTCTAGTTGGCCCACTCTTGTAAGTAATTAAATGTTCCTCCCTCTTCTTGAAGAGAGTATTTGCTATGAAAACATCATATGCCGTTACAAAATCCAAGATGGCTTTTCCCTCTTCATTTCTATCCCCAAAACCACATCCTCCATGAACACTAGCATACCCAGAAGCATCTTTTCCCACATGTCCATTAAGATCTCCACCGATGCAAATCATCCCTCTTTGTGGGATTCCTTGTAGACTCTTATCCAAACCCTCCCAAAAAACTTGTTTAGTCCTTTCTTCTAAATCAATTTGCAGTGCATAAACTGATATGATATTCTGAATTTCTTCTTCAAGCATCAATTTTAGCAAAATAATTCTTTCCCCAAATCTTTTCAAGTCAACCACACAATCCTTCAAATCCTTATGAACAACCACTCCAACACTGTTTCTACCCTTATCTTTACCTGAATACCAAAGTTTAAAGCATGTCTTCTCAATCTCCATTGCTTTCTCTCCAACCCATTTAGTCTCTTAAAGTCATAGTATATGGATCTTCTTTTTTTCCATCGTATCCACTATCTTCATCAACTTTCCAGTTAAGGTGCCAATATCCAAACTACCAATCCACAACTTCCGTTGCAATCTCTTTTGAACTAACTTCTTTACTCGCATGCGTCCATTAATCGAGAACCCTTGCAAATTTTGGACTGCATCCGGGTGGTGATGCAGCGGAACTAGCTTAATTACCCGCATGCGTTCCTCATGCGAGAATCCTTGCAAATTTTGAACTACATCCATGCTGCGATGTAGCGGCCTTTGCCAAATTTTTATTGCATTCGGGCAATGCAACGCGTCGCAAGTAGGGAACGCTCTAACGAAATCTGTATGTTTGCTTAAATCCATGTTGAAAAGATCCGACTGTCATGAGGCAACTTCTTAAATAGTATTTTTTTTAGAAAAAAAGTATTATTTATGAAGTTGTCTATGGCTGTTTTACGTTGGCTGTCGGCTACCTAACACATCCCTCCTCATTTACCTGGGCTTGGGACCGACCATGACTGAGTTTTTAATTATTTAAAATGCATAAATCAATTTTTAATACATATACTCTCATATATATGCATAGATTTGGCAATTTTGGTATTTATAAGAGCTTAAAAAATTTATAGCAAAAGAAGAAAAAATGGAACAAGTTAAGAACAAAATGTTTGCTACATAGCACAAGCTAATGTTCAAAAATAAATAAAACATGTTACAATAAAAATAATTCAAGGAGCAAGTGACACAAGTCATTCATCATCATCAATATTTATTGACATGAATTTGATCATTTGATATACCACATTTAGCATAATAAACACAAAACTACTAAGCATCCTATGAACAAACATCCTATGAAATTAATAAAACAACTACAAGCAACTGCAAGCATGATTATCAACAATAAAACACGAAATCTTGTAAGGTACAACAACTGTAACATGAAAGATGCATGATAAAACTACATGCAAGATAAGATACATAAAAGATACATAAAACACATGAAATCTTATCAAGATAAGGTAAAACAAATGCAAAATAAGGTAGAACAATGAATAAAAGTTAAAAAAAAGCAAGAACATGCAAAATATATAAAAAACCCTAAACTATGGTGACACTGTACGTGGTTGGAGAGGCTCGGAGGAACGTGCCAAAGGGAGCTAGGACCTCCCTTGGTGTCAGCAACACAGAGGCGAAGGCTTCGTTGATCGGAATCGGAGGAGAGGAGCCTAGAGATGCGGAGGTGAAGGTGGAGGCAGAGGAGAGGCGTCGAGGAGGAGAGGTATCACACGTGAGAAGCAAGGGTTTGGGTGGGGGCTTAATATTGAACAATAAGCCCCACTTGATCCCTTAATCGACTCAACCGGATCGGCTTAGCCTCTAGCAAAAAGTTCTAAACAGAAATCGGTCAAGTAGTTGACCGACTAACCTGACTACTCGCTTGATTAATTGGTCTACCCGATTAAGGCTTGATTTGGCCTAGTCGACTCGGCTACCTGGCCGAGTCCACTAATCGGACTGACTAATCTAGTTAGTCGGTCGATTTTTACAACAATGGGATCGATATACTATTTCGAAAGCCTTTTCCATATCAAATTGGAAAGTGATATCAGAGTCAAGGGCCTTCGTCAAGGGCATTTATGTTGGTAGTGACCTTTGGCCTCGATTCCTCAGTTCCAATAATGATCCACATAATTAAAAAGTTAGGCGAAGCTTATCTATGGAAGTGCCAACCGTCTATCTTGACCAAAATCCAGTTGGAAGGCATCAAATTGTCAGGTGATTTAAACCTTTTCAGGTACTCATCTCTGCTCTTCAGGGGGGGGGGGGGTTGAGAGGTGGTAGTGATCTTTTCTAGGAAGCATTGTAGGCCGGAGGAAACCCAATGAGGGGTAAGGTTGTTGAAGTGTGAGGTTTTGATAAGGGTTAGAGTTGTTGCCATCGAGGAGGGGGGTGGGCAAAATGCATGAGTTGACAGATTGGGAGGGGGCACGATGCATGAGTTAGATAGGACGGTTGTTGGGGGTAGGTAGGAGGTGCTGGAAGCGAATGTTGATGGGGTTGTTGGGAAAGACTTACGGAGTGTGGTGTCTGATTAGGTTGGAATCAATCTCACGGGGGAGATCCCCTTGGTTGCTAGATTATGTGCTCGGCCTTGAGATATTCGCTTGTTCAGTGTCAAGTCAACTGGAGATGTTGTATGTCTTCAGGAAACGACAATAAGTATGATAGGCTTGCTTAATGCTCTTTCTCGGGGTCGAGGTTCTGATTTTTTTGGAAAAGAAAAGGGTATGTGCTATACAGACATGCCACCAAACCAATAGTCAGTCGGTCGGCCAAATGGTCGAACCGACTATTCGCTTGGACCGAATATTAATCGAATACTGATTGTTCAGTCGATCATTCCTTTTGCCTCATAGTCGTATCGATTTTTCGGCACAATCAGTCAGCCGTCACATGAATGATCCTACTAAGTTTGTAGCATGTTTCCTTCGTTTGTAGTATGATGGTATTGTAAGCAACTTATTATGTAGAGAAGGGTAAGTATATAACTTCTCAAATATCTCTCTCAAGTTGACATAGTATGTATTGCAGAGGATCACTATTTTGTTTTATGACATGAATGTCGTGGAGTTAGAGTATCTTAGTTTGAATTTTGGTTTGAAAATAAGTTTGGGCTATAATATCCCACATCGCTTTCGTCATTATATCCTATGCGATTCTAGAGAGATAACTTGCCACCTATACTTTTGCACATGCTTTGACTTGTTTTCATGAGGCATTCACTCCGATTTCAATGGTCAATTCAGATTTTGAATGAACATATCGCTTTTTGTGCTCACGAAGTGCATTGTCCGAAGATCACAATTGGTTCTGTCCATCTTGATAATAAGATATAATCCCTTCGTGAATATAAAGGACGAGAAAATTTCTTCCTTATAATCTCCCATTGCTTAACAAAAGTGGTAAACCAAGGTAGGAAATGAAGTTAAATTAAACAATGGAAAGATTGAACTATATCATTAAATCAACCTTTAAATCATTGTTAGAGATATAAAAGATAATTGCTCAACTCGTCAAAAGCTTTTATACCAAATTCCCAAAATATGAGTCTGAAATGGATTTATAGGAAAAAGTGGCAAACCAAGGTAGGGAAACGAAGTTGAATCAAATGATCGAAAGCATGAACTATTGATGAATCACCAATTTATCATCTTATTCATCTATTTTGGCTTAAAATCCCTTACAAAATACATATAAATAGTATTAAATCTCACTCCTTAATAATCCGATCTCATCTGTTAATAGTGTATTATTATCATTATTTTAACCTAAAATAAATAAATAAATAAATAAGAAAGAAAAGAAGACTGTATATATGAAATAAATGCAGGTTGATCCTGACCCCGAGAGTAGGTCAAGACTTTACCTAATCGACAAGGAATAGAATAGGGGGAGATAGGGTCATTAACGGATGAAAATTCTAGAAAACCAATTTCACATGTATGTATTCATCAGTACTCATTATGTATATATCTTGTACTATTTTATTTATCATCAATTCAGTTTCAAATAAAAATATTTTCTTCTTAAAACTTGTACTAAAAATGTGTTTTAAATAAAAAATTAATTACAGAAATAAACCTTATACATAATAAAAGGGACAACACTCTAAAAAAGTGTAAAGCCAGAACTGAAAGATCAATATCTACTCCATACAAATTCGAAATAAATCAAGCTCACTTTCATTATGTTCAAAATAAAATAAGCTTTAAAACGAAAGCAATTTCATAAAATTTAGAGTTAAAATGTGAAAGTCGATTTTTTAAAGTGCCATTGTACTGATATGTCTATTGTGTACCTATATGTGTATCTATTTATTTAATTCCTTATATTTTTTGCACATATTTATTTTTATAATTTTGTATATATTTTATGTCATTTATATAAAATACAAATAAAAATAATAAAATTAAAAATAATCAAAAATAAATTAATTATATTTATTACATGGATATAATGTATATGTATCTTTATTTAAACATTAAATAAAATTAATAAAAATAAAATAAAAATATATTTAAAATCCTAAAATTATTCTGTAAATAAATAAAATGTAAAATAATGTATATTTTTCTATAAAAAATAAATAATTAAATTAACATTGTATGTATTTTTTATGCCTATAAATACAAGTATTTTATTATTTTAACCTGACAAATTACCTTATTTAATTTATTAAAAATCACCAAAAAATAGTTTATGAATTTATAAATATTTTTGTTGAAAACTTTTTAATTTAAAATCGAAAACTTTTTAATTTAAAATCATTTACTATTTATTTTATATTTAATTCTATTTAGTTTATTTCTTTTTGTCTTCTAGCTATCGTCCCAATTCGAACCTTCACCCTATTGGTCGGACTTGAGTTTGCTAACACGGGTCAACTACCCCATTCCTTGTAATTACCCGACTCATGTTCTCAAACCACCCCCTTCATCCATTTATCGCATCCATCTCCTTATCCATTCAGATCCAATTTCTCCACCTGAATAATCTCCTTCGATCAAAGATCCTCGCATATATAACTTTTCACCCATTTCGCCTTGGTTCGCATGCGCAATGCATTTTGAATGTCACCTTTCTCTAGCTCTATAAATAAGAGCTCTAGGCCATTTTCTGAAGTTGATTCGTCTTTCGCCCTAATTTCCCCGAGATTTGTACCTGGAGTAAGCTCTTGGTGACAACAGGAGTTTCCCAAGATCGGGAGCATGGGAGGAGTTGAAACGTGATCCATTACTGTCGGTCGGAGCTCCGCCGAGGCGACGCTTCTTCGGTTTTTCATCACCGAATTGAGACCAAAATTCACCCACCATCCATCATAGGTAACTGTAGGTTAATTCCCTTTTAATTCTCATTTGATTCTATCTAGTAAATTCCCTTTTAATCCGCATTTGATTCTATCATGTTTTGTTCAATTTCGAGCTAGATCAGTAGGTTTCAGATCAACCTATGATCTGTCGGATCGAAGGTTCTCCTTGGTTTTGAACCCTAATCCGATCACCTCCTCTCGACATACCGCTTCGCCATATCCTTTTCTGCAACCTAACCACCTTATATCCTTAGATCTAAGTCCGTTCCTCCTTTCGTCATTGCTGGAGGAAACCGCTCATTCACCCTTCATTTTGCTTTATTTTTGCTGAATAATCCCAAATGAAGGATCACCTTCGAGCTTCGCATAATCTGCAGGTGTTGAAGGAGCTTCTTGGAGCAAGATCCAGTGTCTGAGCAGCATCTGAAGGTTCCTTGCATGCACCACCTCCAAATCTCCGATCAACAAGACCTGTACCCGATTCTCATCTTCAGGTGATGAGGATCCATCCTAGGAGTCTACCAGAGTGATCAGATCTTCGATCATGACCATATTTGAGGAGATCGAGGCGATCAAAGTTCATCAGGCGAGACATTCGTCTGTGTTCTTCCAACATCCTTAATTGTTGTCCGATTAAGCATAACGTGCCCCAATTCGCATCTGAACCGTACTCCCACGCCCAAATAAAGACCTCGGATTAGATCCAACAACACCAGATCTCAACCAAACAATACGTCACGTGAATTACACGAGTTAGTGGTGAAAAATGCATTCCTTTTCCCTGTTGTTTCTTTTATTGTAAATAAATCACATTTCTATACATGTCACGCCATTATTGTTTGAATAATTACAATTGTACCACTATTTGTTTTGATTTTGCATTTCAATCCTCTGTTTTTGAACTCACATGGTCTACACGTGTACTTTGGTGATTCTGTAATAAATGCATGGTGTAATATGCGTTTTGAGTAGTTGTGAGTTTTGTAGAATATGACTATATATACACTATGTTTTTGAATGCTATCAAATGTTATTTCAAGGAAGTGTTGAATTGATAGTATTCACACTTTATGTTTGACACAATCAATATATTCGCCTTGATGCAACGATTTCACTGAAACTTGTTTGGTGTAAATCAGATACCATCTTGAATAAATATGACTTTAAAAGGTTCTATGGATTTTGTAGCACATCCAACATAGTACCACATCTAGTAATCTGGAAGTATGGTAGTACCTTATAAGTAGTAGAAGCCACTACTAGTATAGGGCCCACAATGTTATAGATTTATACTCATTAGACCATAATCACATCATTAAGACTAATTAAGCGTGATTAGTATTAATTACCCGTCATTAGTGATAATTAAGTGTCATTAGCAAAAGTAGGACACGTGGAGGGCAAATCTTGGGACTCGTGTCGTTATACATACAGGACAAGTGTCAATACACAATAGTACCACATGTCATCATTCTAAGGCTAACATGTGTCCTAGTGCATATAAGGCATGTAGCCTCATGCTTGTGCAACAAGTTATCTCATGCATAAGCCATGCGCCATGGTGCATGGATGGCAAGTTGCGCAAATAATAGAAGGTGGAACCCTCTTGAGATTTGTCCCGGGTCTTCCTCTATCTCCTCTTTCTTTGGCCATTTGGACTTAGTCCCCTCAGGCTTTGGTACCTCTCTTCAGTTAGTCATGTATCTTCATGCATGGTAGAGAGACAACATGTGTCTTAGAGCCTCTCTTATATGTTGACACATGTCACACATGCAAAGGGGTTAGAGGCCTATATATACCCATGACCTCCCCATTCTACTCACTTCATCCCACACCCCTCTCACCACCTTAGAGATACAAGGCCATCGAGGTTGTTGGAGGAGCACGATAGGAGTCAAGGCGAAGCTCTGTTGGTTACCGAGAGCGCAATAGAAGCCGTAACGAAGTTCTGTCTGGCATCAAGCTGTAGTACTCAATCTAAGACGGATATAGGGGGTATTCACTAAAGAAGGCGATTCCGACTCGAGTTAGATAGCAATCAGGTGAGGGATTCTTAAGCGTTATTTTAAAGCAATAATCTTTAGTTTTTTATGCATGGTTTTGATTAGCAAGTATGCAATCGTGTTTTC
Organism: Ottelia alismoides; assembly: GCA_037367405.1. Taxonomy (NCBI): domain Eukaryota; kingdom Viridiplantae; phylum Streptophyta; class Magnoliopsida; order Alismatales; family Hydrocharitaceae; genus Ottelia; species Ottelia alismoides. Next base: position 15,163 of record JAZKJV010000404.1, read on the forward strand.
TAAAGCGTTTACTTATGAATTGCAAGTACCATACAATTGATATTAAAATCAGATCTTTATAAAGTATTTCAAATGTCCTTTCAATTATTTTATAAGGATAGCAAGTTTTCAAGCATTTTGTTCTTTGTGGAACACAAAACATAAGTTTCACTACTTAGATTTGAACTTTATATAAAAGAAACATGTTTGAAAAATCACTATGCAATATGCACCGATCTTCAAGTTCTTAATAGTTTCCAGTTGTCAGAATATGCATGCTAGACAAATTGTTTTATGTTCATGAATTAGCTGTTATGAGCATGAATAAGCAAATACAGATTATTAGTGGCAAGAAAAGAATCAGAATCAGAAAGTAAGCACCACAATAGCTATTTTATACAAGTCATGAACTAGCCATTAGATATGGTGATGTCATTAGATATGACCCTGAAACCGCCATTAGATATGACGAACCATTAGATATGGTATCAAGAGGGGTGTTTTTGGTCTGTGGGACCGTCTGCGCGTATGACTTAGCTTTGTTTCAGCGTTCATGAGTCGATAAGTTAGCTACAATGGTGATTAATGCAAACAGCTTTATAGTGATAATGATGTTTCAGTTTATTTTCTTTTGAAGTGATTTTAGTGTTCAATTGTAAAACTAGCATGTTGTTATATGATTACTATCGTAAAGTCTCTTTCAAGCTATTTCAAAGTATTTAGCATAAAGTTTGGCATGATGCTCATATTTCAACTTTTAGTTATATGTAAAAAGCTTGAGATCCTTTCACTGGGTCTAAGCTCATAAATGGGTTTAGACTCATCCCTTTATATTATAATTATGTACAGATCAACAGAATCACGACCAGAAGGAGAAATGACTGTTATACACTATAAGGAGGTGGTGTTCGTTGTTTTTTTGTACTGTCTGTTGTTTTGTAAGGAGATGTAATAGAACTTGTGTAAGACACTTCTTTGTATTGTGAACTTTAAATACAACGATAATACGTTTCATGAGATTACCACATGTGAACTTTGAGGAAAATGAAGTAGAAAGATCTCTGTTGCGGCACGTCTTGGTTAGCGGGACGGGTTGTGACACATGGTGTTTTTGTTGTTAATAATTGATCCAATATTTTAGAAAATTGCACTTTAGTCCCTGAATTCACAGTTCACATGCTGGAACATGTGAAACTGTGGATAAATTGCACAACCCGTCTTGAATTTTACTTCCTTGTTAATAAATAGTCGGCTAGCTTTTATTCATTGCATTTTGGTCCGTTTTTCCGGTTCCATTGATTTTCTTCATTCATTGTTCATATTAATTGATTAATTCTATAAAATCCACAAAAATCACATTAAGCTCTCGATTAAGTGTTTCAACTTCAGTAATTTTTGTTTTCTAAAGTAATTTCTTTTGTGAAATTTAAAAATACAAAAACAATGTTTATTTTCTTTATTTACATTTAAAAATTCATAAAAAAAATCGAAAAATCTTTGAAAACCTATAAAAAGTTACATTAACTTTCTTTTATTGCATTTTATCACCTGAATAAAAATCAGATAAAAATACCATAAAAAATACTAAAACTTGAGAACTACAGAAAACTTATAAAACTTATATATAATCATAGAAAAATCACAAAATATATAATTGGTTTTGATTTTACTTCTTAATTGTTTTCTGTTTTAATTCAGTAGAAAATCCATACAAATATAAAAAATATCATAAAATCACTAAAAAAGGAAAATTTTAAAACAGAAAAATATCTTATTTCAATATTTTTTTTATCATCAACAACAACAAAGCCTTTTCCCACAATTAAATACAAAAACTTCATTTTCTCTTATATATATATATATATTCATAAATTTGTTTTCAAAAAAATAAAAAAAATAAAAATTTTCAAAATTTAAAACCTATTAAAAATAAAAATAAGAAAAATGTAAAAAGTATAAAACATTAAAAATAAAAAATCAGCAAAATATAAAAGTATAAACATTTAAAATAAAAAATATAAAACCATTAAAAAGACATAAAAATAGAAAAAAGAAAAGAAAATAAAAATCTATATTAATTGATTAATTCTATAAAATCCACAAAAATCACATTAAGCTCTCGATTAAGTGTTTCAACTCCAGTAATTTTTGTTTTCAAAAGTAATTTCTTTTGTGAAATTTAAAAACAGAAAAACAATGTTTATTTTCTTTATTACATTTAAAAATTCTTAAAAAAATCGAAAAATCTTTGAAAACCTATAAAAAGTTACATTAACTTTATTTTATTACATTTTATCACCTGAATAAAAATCAGATAAAAATACCATCAGAAAACACTAAAACTTGAAAACTATAGAAAACTTATATATAATCATAGAAAAATCACAAAATATATAATTGGTCTTGATTTTACTTCTTAACTGTTTTCTGTTTTAATTCAGTAGAAAATCCATACAAATATAAAAATATCATAAAATCACTAAAAAAGGAAAAATTTTTAAAATAGAAAAATATCTTATTCCAATATTTTGCTTTTTATCAACAACAACAACAAAGCCTTTTCTAGTGTTGTAAAAATCACCCGACTGGCCCGACTAGTAGGTCCGACTAGTCTAGTCAGTGGGTTGGCCGACCGAGTACCGACTAATTCCGATTAGGACTAATTCCGATTAGGTACACTAATCGACCAATTTTATCTTAGAGATACCATTTTTTTAATGTTTTGCTTCTTTTTTAAGCAAACTTATTATAATATGCTTTAATGTTTTATTTAAATTCAATTACTTTTTTATTTTATTATCGTAGTATAAAAATGTACAAAATTTATGTAAATATATGTATAAAATGAGTTATATATTTAAAATAGTCATAAAATTCAAAGTCGATTAAAGTCCGACTAAATCCGATTAGCCGCCCGACTGTCAAATAATCCTTAGTCAGGGACCCAACCGACTGAGTACCGACTACCGACTTTTGCAACCTTGGCCTTTTCCCACAATTCAATTTCATTTTCTTTTATATATATATTCATAGATTTGTTTTCAGAAAAAAATAAAATAAAAATTTCCAAAATTTAAAACCTATTAAAAATAAAAATAAGAAAAATGTAAAAAGTATAAAACATTGAAAATAAAAAATCAGAAAAAATATAAAAGTATAAACATTTAAAATAAAAAATATAAAACCATCAAAAAGACTTAAAAATAGAAAAAAGAAAAGAAAATAAAAATCTATATTAATTAACAATAATTAATTCCCTCTTTCTTTGTAGCTCCCTGAGTTCGATACTTCGATCCTGTAAGGTATACCAGGTTAATTTGTAGCATTTATTCTTCACTAGAAAAAAAATATTTTTGGTTTGAATTTGTTCGATCCTGGAAGCTATACGAAGGAATGTTAATTTTTTGGACATAAGCCCGAGATTGATTCAAGATAGATCTGAATGGAGGCGAAGTATCCACGCAGTAGACCCTACCTAATTTTTGGAGAAGGCCTTGTTGTTGTTGTTGGTTGGTTTTGGGTTGCAACGACCATGTTATTAAGGCGGCAAGACGACAAGGCGTTTATCCTGGGCACCCAGGCGCGCTCATCTACCAAAATGTGACCTACGTATCACATTTGAGACATGCGACATATACTTATTTAAAGCAAATGGATGTCGCATGTCTCAAATGCGACATCATTTTTTATTTTTTTAAGCGCATGTCGTATTTTGGAGATGCGACATCAATTAATATATTTTTTAAAAAAATTTACTGTAAGTATTGGATTTATTTTTTTGTTAAGAACTTTTGTATTTATAAATACATAGTAACTAGAGTGTTAGAGTAATAAATATCATTTAACCAAACATAGATAATTAAACAAGCTATGTTTGGCATACAGACAAATTGTTTGGTACAAACAAAAAAGGGAGAAAATGTACTAAAAATACAGACAAATTGTTTGGCATAACACAACATTTCAAAGACTGAAAGACAATAATCTAATGCTTCAATCATTGTCATCATACAAGTTAGTTTCTTCTTCATGTTCTTCATCTTGCTCTTGGCCATCATCATTTAGATCCATCCAATCATCTTCCTCGTCTTCTTCCTCCTCATCGTCCGGAACATGAGGAGGTACATATTGTCGCCTAATCACGTGTGCACGATGGGTACCACAACGACCACGACCACGACCACGAAGACTACCACGTGCTGAAGTGCTTGGTTGTGCTTGTGGTTGACTCCTAGGACGAGAACCTTCATATGCTTGAGAAGCACATAATGCTTCATCAATGACCCTCAGTATAAGCCCCGGTATAACCTCTGGTTCCACGTAAAGACCTGTCATCCATTCACTTGACCAATCTAACTCTGAAAGAGCAATTGGATCAAAATCTTTTGCTAAATTCCCCATCCTCCTATTTTTGAATCTCTCCTCAAGTTGCTTGTTGTATTAGATGTAAACAAGCTTGGAAAGTCGATCAACCTCCAACTTATTCCTCTTCTTTGTGTGGAACTGCACATTCATTCAAGTATTACGTAAATTTACAAGTATAAAGTTGGCATTTATATTTGTAAATTTAGAAGTGTTTTTGATACATACAAAGTCAAAAGCACTCCAATTGCGTTCACAAGAGGAAGATGTGCAACATAGTCCCAAAATATGCTTTGCCACCCGCTTCAGAGCGGGGGTGAGACTTCCATAAGTATCCTACCATTCCACTACAAAATAAGTCTATAATGTAAACACATCTTACCATTAAATCATTCAATATAAATAATAAAATATAACTTACATGGAGGTTTTTTCCCTTTGTCTAATAGCAATTGTTTTGCCAAACATACGACGAGCTCCTTTATATACCTCCATTTTCGAGCATATCACGTCTTGTTGATCGGGATCATCAACCATCCTCTCAAGGCAAAATATGAAATCACCTTCATACCTTCCCATCAATGCCTCATTGTTGTCCTTCACTTTATAATAAAATGCAGAATTCAAGAAACATCCTGCACCATACAAAGAACGAGCCATCTGATTATCCCAGCGAGAATCAATAATTTATAGAATAGGCATGTAATCTGTTTCCTTCCTGCCAAAGTTTTCAATAATCATTTCCTTTGCAATGTCAAAAGCCTTAGCAATATATCCCATGGGTGGCTTCTCGTCAGCATCCACTAAACGCAACACAGTAACGATGGGTTGCACGGCTCTAAGATAATCTTCAATTTTTTTCCCAAAAAGCATCCGCCATCACAGTTTCATAGACATATTTCCCATCACGCGTCTTCGACAAGAACTAGTGTTCCACACCTCAGAAATAAACAAAGACGCCAACGCTTTCCTTTGCTTTAGCAAACTAGTAAGGGTCAAGTAGTTAGTAGCAAAGCGGGTAACTCCGCTTCTAGACAGCTCTTGGTGATCCTCACTGAATTGTAGAAACGCATCGTGCAACCAAATATGCTGGTAAATATACGTTGTTACTTTTCTGGCCCTCTTGATAACTCCTGCAAATTTCTGTAACTTGGAAATATCCTCAAACATCAGATCCAAGCAGTGTGCAGCACATGGAGTCCAAAAGAGGTTTTTCCTCTTCTCTATCAGTAACTTTCCTGTTAAAACAAAATTGCTTGCATTGTCGGTGACAACTTGTACAACGTTATCCTCATCCACCATCTCCACATCCTCGTCTATCAATTTGAACACATACTCCCGAGTGTGTACATTGGATGTTGCATTCTTTGCATAAATAAAAAATGACCCTTCTGGAGAATTAACAAGGAAGTTTATCAGACTTCATTGTCGTTTATCAGTCCATGCATCACACATAATCGTGCATCCATATGTCCTCCAATGGCTTTCATACTTCACCTTCAAATCTTTGGTCCTTGCATATAATCTTTCAAGTAGGGGCTTTCGCAATTGGTGATAAGATGGAGGAAAAAATCCTCTCCCAGCTTGGACAATAGCCTCCACTGCCACCTCAAATGCTTCTCGTTGTGCAACATTAAAAGGGATGCCACATGTATAGAATAGCTCGGCTATGGCATCATATGCCACCTGTGTAGCATCCTTTTTTAAAGCAAACTCAATTGTAGTTTGTTGTGCTTCACCATGAGCCCTTGCTGCCTTCCTTTGTGCCACAACCTCCCATGGGCTAGCAGAACTAAACGAGTCCATAGGACCCTTGCCGTGTGGATCCTTCCGTACAGGTGGCCTATTTGCAGAACATGAACCAGAACCGGATTTAACGTTTTTACCTATTGTAGCCGTAGGTTGTGAGTCATCCAAGATGACTGCATGTTCACCATGATCACCATCATCTACATCTGGAAAGTTTGAATCAGCTCCACTATATCTATAATCAACGACTATCTTCCTCTTCTTGTTACGATTTTTGAAGCCAGCCATCTCTTTCTTAATCTCCATAGTGGCTTTTGGACACATAGATACATCTCGATAACCACCAATCAAGTGTTCCTTCTGCCTTTTGATGCCGCCATTAGTAATATGGCCGCACAATGCACATTGCACCTTATTCTTGTATAGTGTATTCGGCAAAAAAGAGTACTTCCAACCGGGATCCTTCGACGCCACTTTCAAGCACGGATCATTCATCTTGTCGGTGAAGCGGGGATCAATTTCCCCAGGCCTTTGCGCAGTAGATGGGGTTGGTGTAGTAAGATTAGGAATGACATCCCCATCCAAGGATTCCATTGAAGTCATTCTACAATGGGAGAGCAAGAGAACGCCGCTGGAGGAGGAGGAAGGCCGCTGGAGGAGGGAGGCCGCTGGAGGAAGAGGGAGACCGCTGGAGGAGGTAGGGAGGCCGTCGGAGGAGGATGGAGGCTGTCGAAGGACGATGGAGGCCGCTGGAGGAGGTAGGGAGGTGGCTGCGGAGGAGACAGGGACAACGCAAGGGGTTTCTCTGCTAAACAAGGTCGAATGAGGGTCGGGTCGAATGCGGTGGGGTAATACATGATCGAACGGGTATATCGCATTTCAAATATGTGACATGTATATCGCAATTTGAAAATACGCTATGTATATCACATTTTGTAAATGCGTTATGTATATCGCATTTTCAAAATGCGATATATGTGTAATACGCATAAAAAAATCGCCTAGGCGTCCAGGCGCGCCTTGACGCCCAGGTGACCCAAGGCGTGCGCCATTTTTTTGAAAGCAAGGCATGCTTTCTAGGCGCATGGCCTGGGGCGCCTGGGCGGCCGCCGAGGCGCGCCTAGGCGCACGCCTTAACATCTATGGCAACGACACATTGATATCATTTTCACATTGATATCTTATTTTCATTAAATAATTATAATATGAATTTCCAAGAGTCAACAATTATATCATCAAATCAACCTTTAAATTGTTGTTAGAGATAGTGAAGACAATCGCCTAACTCCTCAAAAGCTTTTCTATTCAATTGGAAAATATGAGGTCGAAATAGGTGTATAGGAAAATTTCCATCTCAAATTGACTGATTATCGAGCTTCATGGTTGGGAGAGAGATTGTATGGAGATGATTGGTTGGGCATATCTCTGCCAGAAGTACCTTGAGGATGCATCGGTACCACCTCTGGATGGGTATCACGCGACTGTTGCATGCCACTGACGAGATATTCATCTATCATTGTGCTGGGATGAAAAGAGGAAAGCATGGGGTGCTTCGGAGCATGGTAGGCAATCGGTATCGCCAAGATGCCCATACCGATATTAGCTCTTATCAGCGATATATCATCATATCGAGCCATATCGATAAAAAATGAGTGGTTTCAATACAAAATTCATGAATATTGACCGATATTGTCGAAATTTCACCGATATCTATAAATATTGATGAATAATTCCCTTGTAAGGTTGATTTCACTACTTATTTTGCTACTCCTAGTATTAAAATATATCATGATTTATATATTTTGTTTCAGGTCGGGGGCGCCGCCCCTGCACCCCCGTAGGGGGAGCGCACATGCTTCCAGTTGACCCCCATGCTCGCTGATCGGACAATGAGACCCCCATTTGGTAGGGTATGGCGCGACATGATGGTGCATACGATGGTTCTTCAATTGGTGGACTTCGTCCTCTTTGGTAATAGAGATGAAACAACTTTATGATGATAAAGTTAGAATCACAGGTCTAGAATATATCTTAACAGTTAGCCATCAATATTCAACATTAACAATCAGTGATATGCGCGATATAATGTGTATTAGCATGCTGATACAATGTGTATTTTTAAATCAAATGACTCATCTCAATAGTCAATGCCATTCACTATCTTCCATGAATAAAACATTTGTTCATATGGTTAACTTATCTATTTTGATTCCAAATTTCCAGTTCTAATGTTTATTAATCGCCACCAATCAACATTAACAATGACATGTTCAATATGACCGATATGTTTGATATAAGGGTTGTAGATGATCGATGTGTGTGATCGAAGTGTATATTTTTGTAATTTATTTACTGTTATAATAGCTTTAATGAAATCCATTTCCTATATCTACAAGTAAGGAATCATCATTAATATTGATATGTTTGATATGATTGATATGTACGATATATGAGGTATAAATGACCAATATATGATATAAGTGTGTATTTGTATGCTATTTGTTGTTTTTATATCTTGGATGATCTTAATTTATGAAAAACGACAAAAAATGATTTTTTTGAGCAATTTCTGACATTTCCACGATATCGTCGATATATCGACGATATATCTCGATGTATTCTTTTTTTGGACGGACCGATACGATATTGATATTTCCTACATTGCTTCGGAGTAGAGATGCGGACGTTGGAGAGCGGGTAAGGGGCCGCCGATGATTTAGATGATGATTATTGATTATGGTTGGGATTTAAGTAGTGTGCTTCGGTACCATGCTTACCTAATTCTTAATTGTTTCATTTTTTGAATATTTCTCCAATCTTACCTTTTAACATGTGTTTCTGCTAATTTCAATTTCTTTCCTCTTTAGGTGATTCAATATTAGATGGGATAGGGCCCACTTGGGTGAAGATGGTGTGTGATGGAACAATCATGGGTGGGAGGGGGAGTAGGTTTGGGACATTTTCATTTGATACAACTTGCATCATTGGGCCATACTTCTTTTTGCAGCTAAGTTATTTCTTCTCAGATCACCTTTCTATGCCATTGATAGTGTCCTTCTCTTAGTGAGAATGAACTCTCTCCTCAGTCCTCAAAGCTTTGCTCCTAATGACATTCTTCGAGGAGCTTTTATTGCCCTTTGTGCAAGCTCAGTTGTGAGCCGAGCGGATTCAACGGGGGTTGGGCGTCTTCTTGGATGGTTCATCGGATGAGCAGTGATCCTCGTAAGATCGATGGAGCTTCCCACCCAAGGCTTTTATGTATCTTGGGAGGTCATATGTGGATTCAAGTTATTATAATTAAGAAGAGGGGATTGATGAAGGATGCTCATATATTGACGTTGCACGAACTTATATCAAATGTTGAAAAATGTATCTAGATCGAAAGATCTAGAATATGAGGTTTCGAGAAAGACATTGAGCAAGAATGTGGATATTGAGCAAGATCGAGTTTATTGTAGATTAGTGGCTCGAGATGTGTATGTTATGTGATTGACGTCCCGCTGAACATGTGGTTTAATTTGTATTCGTTGTAATATGTGTTCTTGCGAATTAGTCAGAACCGAGAGAAGGATCTCCGTGAAGAGTGTCTCGGCTTTAATTTATATCCCGGGTAAGTCCGGAGTCGAACACAGGGAGGCAAAGGAACAACTTTGGGTTAATTCAAAAATTTAGATCTAGGTTTCCAATGCGTTTTTTTTGTATTTTTTTATGCAAAATGAATGCGAAATGCACAATGCAGGTGAATTAAGTTAATAGGAAAAGATACAACTTAGCCAAATTAATTTTAGTATCAAATTAGTCCAATTCAGCCAAATTATTTTTTCCTTGAAAGTTAATCCAGTAATGAATGCAGAATATTTTTTTTTGGAATTTTTGGGGTTAAAATGCAATAATAAAAAATGCACACTTTTTATGGGTTTTTAGAATATGAGGTTTCGAGAAAGACATTGAGCAAGAATGTGGATATTGAGCAAGATCAAGTTTATTGTAGATTAGTGACTCGAGATGTGGATGTTGTGTGATTGACGGACCGCTGAACGCGTGGTTTAATTTGTGTTCGTTGTAATATGTGTACTCAGCGAATCAGTCAGAGCCGAGAGAAGGATCTCCGTGAAGAGTGTCTCGGCTTTAATTTATATCCCGGGTAAGTCCTGGGTCGAATACAATGAGGAAAAGGAACGACTTTGTGTTGATTCAAAAATTTAGATCTAAATTTCCAATGCTGATTTTTTTGTATTTTATGCACAATGCAGGTGAATTAAGTTAATAGGAAAAGATACATCTTATCCAATTTAATTTTAATATCAAATTAGTCCAACTTAGCCAAATTATTTTTTCCTAAAAACCTAATCCAATGATCAATGCAGATTTTTTTTTTGGAATTTTAGGGGGTTAAAATGCAATAATGAAAAATGCACACTTTTTATGGATTTTCCCCTCAATTTTTTACACAAATAGAATGCAAAAATTATGAAAAGTTTTTCGAAATTAAAACATGATGCAATGAGGCTACAATATTTTTTTGGATTTTTAGACAAAATATATTTTTTATGGTTTTTTAATGAAAACAGGGAGACAATGAGTAATTAATTCTTTATAAATCCGCATTATCAAATCATCCAGAAAGAGAATTATCTCAATAAGGTATTAATACAAACAATCCAGGATAGTTGAAATTTTGCAAAAATGATGTGTGTGGATTTAATTAAGAATCATTTATCAAAATCACTCTATAATTTATTTAAGGCACGTGATAACTCCAATTAAGATAAAATTTGGATAGTAATTCAATCACATTTCAAGGCATCAATTCTGATTTTTGTGGAATTTTTGGAGCAACCGTGAATCAGATATAAATTTAAGAGCTTAAAGTGGGTAAACTATGCAAAATTGCACTCGAGCAATTTTAATTAATTAATTAGAACCCACAAAATCACAAATAAATATTCAGAAAATAGAGAATTAGTTGCTCAACAATATGGTATTTTTGGGAAGACCCGCTTGTGGCTTGGGTGCGTGCTTGTGATGTGGAGACCTTTTGTGACTCTCTCTTCGTGAATAGGCATATGGATAGAAGGCGGCTCTTGGCACCGGTGGCAAGATTATGGTTGATTTGGCTTAGTCGCAACGATGCCATTTTTTCTGCGCAACGCTTCTACTTGGAGAATGTGCTCTGTCGCGCGAGTGGTTCGGTGGATGACTGGAGTTGTACTTAATTTTTGATATCTTGTTTTTTTTTGTGTTTTTGCCCAGAACTGGAGGTTTCTCGCCTCCTTTACTGGGTCGCTCTTTTTTTGTTTTTGTTTGTACCTCTGATTCTCCTTCCTTTTAATATATTGGGGTGAACACCAATGAGTGTATCCCCCTTTTTTTGGCTTCAAAAAAAACAATATGGTATTTTTCATTAAATAAAATGACACGAAACAGATGTCCAACTTAATGCATAAACATAAGGTTATCCATGCAAAATCGAAATAAACTTGAACATAACAAAATAAGAACAAACTCTGATTTGTAATCACAAAAACTTAACGAAATAAAAATGCAATTTTTACATAAAAACAGGGGAAACCTTCTTCTTGTTCGATTCGCAGGCGGCTAGGGTTGATGGAGAGGAGGGGTTGGACAAGGCAGTGCCGCCGCACGTGGGCGCGCGGAGGAGGAGGGGGCGACGGCAGTTGGCGGGACGCACGAGGAGGGGCGGAGGGCTGCGCCTTGATGGCGCGCGACCACCGCTGACGGAGGAGCGGGCGCTGATATGCGTACTGGAGGAGGTGAATGACAGCGGAAGGGGGACGCGGTGGCGCGCTGGCTTTTGGAGGAGGCGGCGTTGATGGTTGTTGCACCGTGGGAGGAGGGGCCGCGAGTGAGGTTGTGCAGCGGTTGGAGCGGGAGAGGGGGGCACATTGGCAGGCGAGACCGTTGGGCGGAGGGGAGGAGCTGGCAGCGACACGCGGGGGTGCGACAGCTGCTGGTGGTTGGCCGAGATGGCGGTGCGGCCTGCAGCCGCAGGTGGTTGGGCCGACGCACCAGTGGTGGAGCCGAGGGTGGCCGACGGTGGAGGTTGGGGGTGTCGGTCACCTGCTACCCTTTTGTTTTTCTTTTTTTATATATTTTTTATTTTTGCTGTGTTGTTTTGATTGTTTTTTTTAATTTTTTTGATGGTGATGAGAATAATAACATGAAGATGTTGATGAAATACAAAAGATAAAAAGATGAGGTGGTGATGGAAATGATAAGTGATGATGCGGTGGTAATATAAAAATGATGGTGACCAAGACAACATATTAATGCTAGATAATTAAAAACGAGAAAAAGATAAAAAAACTTACCTGAATCTTCGTCGGATTTGCGGAGTAGGTACTCTGGACTCCTGTCGTGGCCTCGATCCGGTTGGCGAAATAAAAATCGGAGAAGTTATGCGAGCTCGACGGGGAACTCGTGACACGAGGATGGTGGTCGTCGCGGATCTCGCTTGAAGGAGGTCGTCGCTTGATGAGGATGCTTAGCTGCTGTCACCAACAAAACACTCAAAGCTCTCTCCTTTTTCTATTAGAATGGCGGATGGGGAAAAATGAGGATGTGGAGACAAATATAAAGACGAAGAATGAGAAGTTGGAGAAAAATTAAGGTGGAGGAGATATAGTGGAATGGGAGGTTATTGGAAGATGGTGGTGTTGAATGGAAGTTGGTGGTAGAATGAGAAGTTATTGTCGAGTATGGGAAATAAATAAATAAATAAAAACTACGCAACTAAAATACAATAAAATAAACAGAAGAAAAAGAGTGGAGAATTTACAAAATAATATGTACATATTTTTTTACTTTTCTAATTTGATTTTTGTATTTTTAATAAAAGATATTTACAATATAAAAATAAAATAAAATAAAATAAATAAAATGTAACACAACAATGATTTTTTTGGTTTTTTTAATAATTAAGAAAAGTAGATAAAAATGAAGAAAGAATGAATATTTACATAATACACAATGTACACTTTGGTCCCAAAATCCATATTTTGCAAACGAGCTCCAATTTTAGTGAAACCACTTTCATTGGTTAGATAATTTTCCAACTTGAACTTTAAAAGTGAGTGTGATGAACTTAGAGTTCAAACGGAGCGGGAATTTTGCCGGGAAGTTGGACTTTGCGGTCTTTTCTCTTTGGGATATAGGAACATTTTATTGAGGTGAAATTTATTTTATATTTTTGTATTATATATATTTATGAAAGAATTAACCAAAAAGGAGTTGAAATGAAATTATTAAAAATACATGGAGTTCTGAGTTATTTACATGTGAAAAAGTCCTTTATTTTGTGGCTTTTATTGTTAATTTATTTTGTAGAATATAATATGTAATAATTAGTGTATTTTATTTACAAGAGTCATTTTGTTAATTTATTGATTTTATGGATATTTATTTGAGATTTCACTCAGGGATTTTGTTAAGATCAAGATATTGAGATGATGAATCGTGGATTCATCACCCCCTGTACTTAAACTTTGCTAGTCCTCGAGTAAATAAAGAATGAATAAGTTGGATTAACACCTGACTGTGCATGTGAATAGAAGACTTGATCCGTTCAAGAACTCTTGGTTTTTGAGATCCTAAAATTCTAAGTTGAAACAAGCTCTAGTTAAAAGGTATCCAATTTTCCTAATCATCAGACTCTCTCTGTATACATATATAGTAGGGATATGACTCAAGTGTTGACTTCATTTACAAGAGTAGAGTCACAACGTCACCCAAGGTTCCAATCCAAGAGACTCTCCTAAGAACCCGATCCTCAACACTAGGGAATAAACCATTTCTTGCATCCAATCCACCGTCTCTTTAGTTATCAGACTTAAAAGTGTAGATGGAAGGCCAGTTGACGGAGGTTATGGTACTGTGTCATTTCTTCTCTCCCTCTCATTGGAACAAGGATCCTCTCGAGTGCCTTATTAACTCAACACATGTATTTTTTTAGTTGTTGATCAGTGTGTCCGTCAAGAGATGTTGGAGTCGTTTGCACTTGTTTTCATGCGAGTACATCGGGTTGTGTCTTTTTTTGAGTATCTATTATACCTTCTACACCCAGACTTGTAGCAATTAAGATGCAGAGCCCTTTTTTGGTGCTAGCCCGACTCCTGGTCCTAAAAGCGGTGGTCCAAGTGGACACTTTGAAATGGTTAGGAGCGCTCGCATTTGGTGGAAGCTCTTTGATATTTGACTTTGTATGGTGAGGGATTTTCTGTCAACATTTCTTTCTTTTCTTTGCTTTGCTTTTTGGCTAGCTCCACTGCTTTTATCAAAAGTTGGTGCACACACTGATCAACAATTTTTTTAGATTTCATCACATCCTGGCACATAGGTAAATATCAAGAGATTACCTATCCTCGAGCATCGTCAAATCAAGTCCAAACTCAAATCTCTCATCCTAGTTCCTCAAGTGAAATTTCAACTCATCTCATCATAACTGCAATCGTGTATGTAAGGTGCTGATCATATTCTTAAGGTAGAGACTAAGCATGTAATATAGCACACACATCTTTTAAACTAGGAAAATGTGAATAATTAAGTCAAAGACCTTAATGACTAATGCTGGTTAACTCAAAATCTTAAGACCTCATAAACCAAGTGTTCTTGAACTTCACTAGTCTTGTGTGAATATGAAAGTGTCGGGGAGTCATCGTAAATCTGAAAAAAGATTTAGATCCATAGCATCTATGTTAGCTTTTCGGGGATTAAACCAACTCATTAGTTAGGTTTTTTTATTTTGATTTTTGTGTTTTTTTTGGAAAAAGTTTTTTTTCTGAAAAAGAGTTGAAAAGAAGAAGAAACGATTTTTTTTGAAAAAGGGTTTGCTGTTTTTTTTTTATTTTTTTCAAAAGTTTTTTTGAAAAAAGATAAATAAGAATAGACACTTTTTCAAAAAAAAAGTTTTTTTTTGAAAAAGTTCTTTTTTTATACCTCTTATTTACAACAATTTACCCATAACCCTTTATTTTAAGTACAAACAATTCAAAGTACGAGCTATAGGTAAAGTATATATGTAATATATACAACCCCCATATACTTAGCGTGTGCTATGTCCTCATGGCACTAGGTGACAAAAAGCCATAGCTCGTACTAAGCATAACTGAGTGAAACGAATAGAAGATAAGAAGAATAGAAGAGCGCGAGAGAATACACAACGGGCATTGCCCCCTATACTTAAGCTTTGGTTAGCCTAAGTATTGGATAGAACACAAGATTGGGGGAATGATGAGGGTGCGAAGAATATACAAGAAGAGATGGAGCAACTCGGGTCACTCACCTCCCTATACTTAGGATCAAGTCATCCTAAGTATAGCTACAAAATGAAAACGATACGAAACTGGGGTGAGTGATGCGAATCACGGGGGAGGGATGGAAATAAAGGAAGGAAAATCTGTACAAGGAGGAGTGAGAATATATAAGGATCAAGAAGGTTTGTGACAGACCTTCTTGCGGGAGCGAGGGGATGGGTAGTATACACATGTGTCGCTGTTAGAATCGTCCTCAGAAGAATAATAGTGAGATGTAGGGAACATCCAACGAGTGTCGACACACGGCTGCTTGCTCAAATGTGGCTTCAGAACAACCGAACTGAGCTCACTCATATAGATCACCTCATCCAGACCTGATGAGGACTCCTCAGAAAGTTCCTTCTCTAGTACGTCGAAGGTAACTTTCTTAGCCGGTTTTCTAGAACATGAAGCATCAAGAGGAAGAGGAGAGTGATACGTCTGGAGGAGTTAGGGGGAACACCTCGAGTAATCAATACTCTTCTTCTTGTTACCAGATGACGATTAGAAGATGGAGCAATCGATTTATCAAGATTGGTCAATTTGGTCCTAGTTGTATCTTTTGGTGTAGGTCCTGGATGTAGTGAGGTGCTACCCAGAGGTTCATCATCAGATGAGTCACCATATGTATTATAATACTCCTGCAGGGTCAGCACACGTCTCTGGTGTGGCATAGTGTTCTCAGTTGGCTTGGCATAAGGCTTATGTGTTGGATCATCTAAATAATCAAGGAAATCAGATTGATCATGTCCGACTCAGGGGCAGCTTCTATATTTGGGTCCTCTCTAAAAGGTGTCACGGTGGTGGTGATGCAAGCAATGGGTAATGTGGAGGTGTAGGGAGTCTCTGAACCAATGGTTGTCTGGACAGTCGGTATCTCAGGTGTAGTAGAGAGATGGGACCCAACTCTCTCTTGAAGGTCACGACTGTCTGCGACTTTATGGGTTATTTTAGAATATCGTGTGTCCTCAAAGATTGGATGAGGTCGAAGTGCTCCCAATGCAGTGAAATCAATATCCCGAGCCTCGTAATCTATAGTTGCCTTAGCCAAGGCTAAGAACGGCTTCCCGAGAATGATCAGAGACGGGTGAACTCTCCTCGGTGCTCAATGTCAATGATCGTGAACTCCACCTGAACTAGAGCACCTTGGAAAGTAATGATGAGTGGAATAATTCCTCTCGACCGTTTAATGGACCGATTGACCAACTGAACGATCTGTCTTGACTTTTTAGCAGATCTGAGTTTGAGCTTGGAAAACACGGAGGTTGGGAGGATATTAATCGGTGAGTCATAATCGATTCTGGCATGGGTAAAGGTGGTGTCTTTGATTTCACAATCAAACCTAGGCAATCGCTTCACTCTACGACTCTTGTTTTTTCTCCCTATCATCAAAGAGGTGGCCATAGATACGATATGTTTCTCAGTCCTTATCCTTTTATTGCCTGACCTTTTAGGCATCAATTTACTTCACACAAATCTTCGGGAAAGTGTTCAATGGCCATTATTAAGGAAAGCTTAAAAATCAACTCTCTATCAAGTGCTTCCCTAACTACAGGATCCAATTTTTGTAGATCTTTTCCATTTTCAATTTTTATGTTGTTTTCTGGTTTTTAAATTTTTTTGATCTTTTTGATATGTGAAGGAGGAATAGGGAGGGAAAGTGGTTAGTAGAAGGAGGTAGAAGGGACTCCAACTGTACAGGTGTCTTCCAGGT
The DNA here is from genome assembly GCA_037367405.1 of Ottelia alismoides. Lineage (NCBI taxonomy): Eukaryota > Viridiplantae > Streptophyta > Magnoliopsida > Alismatales > Hydrocharitaceae > Ottelia > Ottelia alismoides. Next base: position 32,278 of record JAZKJV010000404.1, read on the forward strand.
TTTCAAAATTCAATCCGCAAAATCCGTGATCCACTTTCGTACCTGGATGCTTGATCGGTCTAGAAATGTCATCCTCAATTAAGTTCTCATGACACATCATGAGATAAGTCTACTCAATTGGAGGATACTGTTGAGAACTCGGGCTCTTATACTCAACACATCTTGACTCAGGCGTGTAATGCTGATTGCTGGGTTGAGTATGGCCCTTCTGTGTGACAGATGTTGGTCGGAACCTCATAAGGTGGAGTCAGTAGACATGGAGTCTGTAGATCGGTTGCATGAATCCAATCCCCTGTATGTGTCGTCCCTCCGAATGGGTGATATGAAGGTTGGTCAATGTGGTCTTGATCGCTCAGGTCAATCAAGTCAGGATTATCATGTAATGCAGGCCTCTCCATTCGGTCTGTTTGGTCGACCATTTTGTACCCTAAGGTCAAGTCGGGATATGTATAGGTCAATTGTTGTCCAATCCCAACTTGAGGTGAGAATGAGGTCTGTGAGGGCAATTGATTCTGCCAAACAGTCATCTCAGCAGTGGCTTGCTCTTCGATCTGTTCCTTGATTCCAACAAGCGGACGAGAATATTGTGAGTCAATCCAGGGTGGATGCGGATCGGGGTTGTAAGAGTGTGGGGTAGGTGAGAAGGATGAAGAAGTGGGGAAGTCAGTTGGAGTTCTGACTTCGCAGTCGGGGTGTGGGTATAAGGAGGAATAATAGGGTGGAGATGGTCGGGATAAGGTCGAGCAAGAGTGACATGGATATGATGACCATTATTCTGACATCTTGGAAGGGAGATGAAAGAATGAAGTGGATCGAGGAAGAAAGCATGCAAGTGCACATAATAACATACAAAACAAACAAACACAAGAACAAACCCTGGGTTCACCTACTCAACACAATGATGGTCGCAAGAGTCCGACCGTTTATCTTTTCAATTTTAATTAGGTGATAAATCAAGATATAAGTCCAATTACGCAAGGCTCAATAAGTAGGTTTTGGGCACTATCCTAAGGATGCGTCCTCACCTCTCATTGATCGTAATAACCAAGCATACAATGAGTGTTTCTCTCTCCCAAAACAAGTGTTAATTTTACTCAATTTTTTCGGTCAACTCTGATTAGCAGTCCCGATTTTAAGTTCGGTTATCACATGATTAGTCCACCAAATAAGGCACGCCTAACTATCGGTCCCGATTTCCTTTTAACATAAGTTTAAAAAACAAGGGCAAGGGAGTCAAGAAAAATCGATGCAAATAGTGAAATCAATGATGCATGCCCAGTTCAGAAGACTTACAGTAATCTTCACGCTCTACATGCGAGATGTAAGGCAGAATTGAAATTTTATACTATATGGATGCAACTGAGAAAATCGTTCCTAGACATGCAGTTCTATTAGCGAGTGATGAACAAGTTAATTTGAACTAATAGCTCTGCGGTCTAAGGACGTCACGTTAAATGTGATGCGTGGTCTTAAAAATTACGAGCACAAGCAATAAAGATATTCTAATAAAAATGCTCTAAGAGCCGCGAATGCAAGTCCTATTCTACGCCAATCAACCACACGACCACGGATGGGTCAAATGTCCAGTCCTGTTACAAGCACGAGCTCTCAAATAAGAACCGCTATAAAGAAGCAAGTTATCTAAATTATTATAACACAATAATTACAAAATTTACAAAAATGCTAATGCTCTCAAAAAATAATTAATTTTCCTAGTTCTTGAACAGTCGACACGCTTCATGTCCGTCGACCTCCGATGCACTCCAAGTCCACCGGGCCCTCGCAAGGAAAATAAAATTTATATTAAAGAGATCAACAACAAAATATATACAAAAATATGTAGAGAAATAATTGAGATAAAATGGATTAATTACAAATGGCGCAGGGGTTAGACTACCCGAGTAAGAGAAAATCTAGATCTAATTTTCTAAATTAATCCCTAAGCAGTTTGCCTCCCCGACAACGACGTCATCTGACGGACCACTGAGCATGTGAATTTGTGTTCGTTGTAATATGTGTACTTAGCGAATCAGTCAGAATCAAGAGAATGATCTCCATGAAAAGTGTCTTGGCTTTAATTTATATCCTGGGTAAGTCCGGGGTCAGGGAGGCAAAGGAACAACTTTGAGTTAATTCAAAAATTTAGATCTAGGTATCCAATGCAGATATTTTTTGTATTTTTTATGCAAAATGAATGTGAAATGCACAATGCAAGTGAATCAAGTTAATAGGAAAAGATACAACTTAGCCAAATTAATTTTAATACCAAATTAGTTCAATTTAGTCAAATTATATTTTTCTTTGAAACCTAATCCAGTAATGAATGTAGAACGTATTTTTTGGAATTTTAGGGGTTTAAATACAATAATGAAAAATGCACGCTTTTTTTTAGGTTTTTTTCGTAATTTTTCGCACAAACAGAATGCAAAAATTATAAAAAATTTACTGGATTTTTTTTGAAGGCCAGAAAAGGGGGAGACACGCATTGGTATTCGCCCCATTTATTTATTAAAGAAACAATTAACAGGGAATTTACAAGGGGAACGAGAAAATGAAACATGCAAAGCCACTACAAAGCCCACTCGTCAACCAATCACGCACAATGCATCTCCACGGTTTCCTTGTAGAAGCGTTGCCCATAGAAAATAGCTGCATTTCTGCCCAGCCATAATGCCCACAGAATTGCCACGGTCCTTATTAGCTCCCGTCGAGCTCTGTTTCTGTTTGCCACCATCGAATCACAGAAGGAAGCCAAATCAGAAGTACATAACCAAGCCATACTTGCGTCCTCCTAGATCACAGTCACTTTATGGCATCTGAAGAAAAGGTGCTCAAGGGACTCCACCGCCGTGTCGCACAAAATGCACCTATCAGAGACGGAGCCCAGCATCCTAGCACATCGATCTCTTGTCATCAATCTTTGCCTACGAAATAGCCAGAGGAAGAAGCCAATCCGCTCAGGAAGCCGGAGACCCCAGAAGAAATCGCAATCACGAATCATAGTCTCCGACCGCGAGGGTGAGGCCTACAAATCGCCCCATACGCCTTCCTCGCCGATAACGGGCCCGTGCGCCATGCCCAGTGATCCCTTCCCTCAATAGGACGCCCCACATCCTTGATAGAGTCCAGCAAGGCAAGAAAATCTTCGAGTCTTTGGTCCGAGAAATTAGATGAGAAGGCTGGGAACCAATTACCATCCGACCAGCAAGATGCGACCCGTGCACTCCTATCAGCCGCTAGAACGAACATGCGAGGGTACCACGAGCACAAAGGCCTCCCGTCTAATCATCAGTCCAGAAGTTGAAAGATTCGCCATTGCCAAGCACCGGCCTAAAGAAGGAAAAAAACTAGAGAAGACCTCCACCACCGGTAAATTTACTGGAATTAAAACATGATACAATGAGGGTACGGTAGTTTTTTTGTTTTTTAGACAAAATATGATTTTTTAATGGATTTTTTTTAGTGAAAACAGAGAGACAGTGAGTTATTAATTCTAAATCCACTTTATCAAATCATCCAGAAAGAGAATTATCTCAATAAGGTATTAATACAAACAATCCAGAAGAGTCGAAATTTTTCAACAATTGGCTTCTCCCAAGAGGTCTAATTGAATTTAGCGGGACTGGAAGGATTCCCGCAGTTCTGTCTCCTCTCCCCCTGCATCTCCTTCCCGAAATTCTTTATCAGGATGAAGGTCCATTTTCTTCAATCAATCTCTTGGAAATGGAAAAGAAGAAGAGGGTCAAAAGGAAAAAGATTGGTGATACCGGTGCGAAAGGGGCAAGATGAGAGGCTGTCGTAATGTTGGGTCTCGACTGAGGTTAAGACGGCAGTGATTTTTCCAAGGGCTGATGATCTGATTCATATATAGAAAGTGATTGCCTTTCCCGGTCCTTTTCTTTTAGTGCTTCGACCCACGAAAAGTGGATAAGATGGCTGCGCTCCAGCTCACTCGAGGAATGGGACGACAGTGGTCCGCCGGCAAGCTCGTTCTGATCGTCGGACGCAGCACATTGGAATCCTAGGGTCGCGCACGGTCGAACCAAGCCAGGGTACGAGACGGTAGTTGACTGAGTTCGACAGGTGAGCAGAGGGAAAGTGAGCCCGCCGAGGGAGGGCGAGGGATTCACTAAAAGCGAGGCGTATCGCTCAGGGAGAGGATTTTCACGAGATTGATTCCCTAAAGTTCATTCATTCATTATTCATATTGGTATTCTGATTGTGGTGAAAAGCCTCAGACCACGCAAAAAAAAGGAAGATTCAAAGAGAAATCCGGAAAAGACCCGAAGGTCAACACTGCCTCTCGACGACGTTTTTTTACCTTTGACTGAGATGCTTGGGAGAGTGGCCAAAGGGAAGGAAGGACTCATTTCAGAGGTTTGTTAGAGAGAGAGATCCTTGAACCGGCAAATCTTCGACAAAGACAAGGCACATGATAACTCCAATTAAGATAAAATTTGGATAATAATTCAATCACATTTCAAGACATCAATTCTGATTTTTGTGGAATTTTTGGAGCAACCGTGAGGCAGATATAAATTTAAGAGCTTAAAGTGGGTAAAATATGCAAAATTGCACTTGAGCACTTTTAATTAATTAATTAATTAGAACCCACAAAAATACAAATAAATATCCAGAAGATAGAGAATTAGTTGCTCAACAATATGGTATTTTTCATTAAAAAAATGACGTGAAACAGATGTTCGACTTAATGCATAAACATAAGGTTATCCATGCAAAATCGAAACAAACTTGAACAGAACAAAACAAGAACATGGACTGTTTTGTAATAAAAAAACTTAACGAGATAAAAATGCAATTTTTACATAAAAAATGAGAGAAACCTTCTTCATGTTCGATTCGCAGGCGGCTAGTGTCGATGGAGAGGAGGGTTAGACAGGGCGGTGTTGTCGTGTGCGGGCACGTGGACGGGGGGCCATTCGGTCGATGGGACGCGCGAGGAGGGGAGGGTTGCGGCCTGGTGGTGCGCGGCCACTGCTGGCGGAGGAGCGGGCGCTGATCTATGCACTGGAGGAGGTGAACAGTCATGGAAAGGGGACGCGGTGGTGTGCTGGCTTCTGGAGGAGGCGACGCTGACGGTTGTGGCGTCGTGGGAGGAGGCGCCATGGGTGGGAACGTTGTGTGGCGGTTGGAGCGGGAGAGGGGGGCGCACTGGCGGGCAGGGTCGGTGCGTGGAGGGGAGGAGCTGGCGACGATGCGCGGGGGCGTGGTAGCCGCTGGTGGTTGGTCGCGGTGGCGATGCGGCCTGCAGCTGTAGTTGGCGGGGTCGGCATGCCGGCGGTGGAGCTGAGGGTGGCTGGCGGTGGAGGCTGGGAGGGCCGGCCACCTGCTGTCTGTTTTTTTTTTTTTATTTTTGTTGTGTTGTTTTGATTGCTTTTTTTATTATTTATTTTTTTGATGGTGATGAGAATAATATGATGAAGATGGTGATGAAATACAAAAGATAAAAAGATGGGGTGGTGAAGGTGGTGATGGAAATGATAGTGATGATGTGGTGGTAATATAAAAATAGATAATTAAAAATGAGAAAAAAATAGAAAACTTACCTGAATCTTCACCGGATTTGCGGAGCACCTACGTTGGACTTCTGTCGTGGCGTCGATCCGATTGGCAAATTAAAAATCGGAAAAGCTATGCGAGCTCGATGGTGAACTCATGACGTGGGGACGGTGGTTGTCGTGGATCTCGCCTAAAGGAGGTCGTCGCTTGAGGAGGATGCTTAGCTGCTGTCGGCAACAAAACACTCCAAGCTCTCTCCTTTTTTTATTTGAATGGCGGATGGAGAAAAATGAGGATGTTGAGATGAATATAAAGATGAGGAATGAGAAGTTGGAGAAAAATTAAGGTGGAGGAGATGGAGTGGAATAGAAGGTTATTGGAAGATGGTGAATGGAAGTTGGTGGTAGAATGAGAAGTTATTGTAGAGAATGAGAAATAAATAAATAAAATAAACTAGGCTACTAAAATACAATAAAATAAAGAGAAGAAAAGGAGCGGAGAATTTACAAAAAATATGTACATGTTTTTTTTACTTTCTAATTTATTTTTTTGTATTTTTAATAAAAGATATTTAAAATATAAAAATAAAATAAAATACGGGAAATAAAATATAACTCAACAATGATTTTTTTGGATTTTTTTACTAAAATCAGGCTGACCTTCTCCATCGTGTTGACTGTTGAAGGTTCTTAACCCAATCGCTTTCCGGATTGAAGGTAGGGCTTGCTTTCCCTCAACTCTCATCATTTTATATTGATTGACTTTGACTTAAGCTACAAGAAAAGTAGATAAAAAATGAAGAAAGAATGATTATTTACATAATACACAATGTACACTTAGGTCCAAAACCCATATTTTGTAAACGAGCTCCGATTTTAATGAAACCACTTTCATTGGATAGATAATTTTCTAACTTGAACTTTAAAAGTGAGTTTGGTGAATTTGGAGTTCTAACGGAGAGGGAATTTAGACTTTGGTCTTTTCTCTTTGGGGTATAGGAGCATTTATTTGAGGTGAAATTTATTTTCTATTTTTGTATTTTTATATACATTTTTATGAACAAGTCAAAGAAAGAATTAGCCAAAAAAGAGTTGAAATGAAATTATTAAAAATACATGAAGTTCTGAGTTATTTATTGGTGAAAAAACCTTTATTTTGCGGCTTTTATTGTTAATTTATTTTGTACATTATAATATGTAATAATTAGTGTATTTTATTTAGAAGAGTCATTTTGTTAATTTATTGATTTTATGGATATTTATTTGAGATTCCACTCAGGAATTTTGTTAAGATAAAGATATTGAGATGATGAATCGTGGATTCATCAGTGATCAATATTGGGAGACATGATTATGTAATGAAGGTCAATACCTGGAATGCTCAGGGATTGGGAGATCTCAAGAAGATGACAATAAGTGTCTAACAGAGTGATGGGGTTTTGTTGCAGTAAACTAAACTGAATAGATGGAATGGCATGCTGTAAAGATCACTATCTAGGCCAAGATTTTTCAAGCATTGGGCTGTGGACTCATTGGGGAGTTTGAGGGTTTCCTCATTGCATGGAGGGACGACCTCTTCCTATGGTGTTAAAAAAATTGGCTGACGGTGTTCTCATTACATTCCCTTGTGTGTGTATGTGGTTTGAGAGATGCATTGAAAAGGTCGACTTTGATGCTTTATGCTATTAGTGTAGGTAGAATTCATGATCCAAATCCTATTTGGAATGGTTCTTTATGTTAGCAGAGCTTTGGTCCCTTTTCCAATTAGCCTCGGTGAAGTCGCTCCCGAGATAATGGTCAGACCATACTATCATCTCTTAGCATTCGGGAATCAGGGAGGGATTGCATGCTAGATTATTTATTCGATTTAAGAGGGCTTGATTGCGGGAGGATGGATTCAAGGAGCTAGTTTCTGGGCATTAGGTGGTTTTTCACCATGGGATCAGCCTTTAAGGAATTATGAAGGAAATGCACTTAGAAATGCCAGGTTGATTAGGGTCTTATTTCCAGGATGAACAACGTTGAGAATGTAAAAAATGCCAGGTTGATTAGGGTCTTATTTGCAGGATGAACAAGGTTGAGAATGTAAGGGACCTCAATAGGGAGGAGATTGAGGAGCGGGTCATTCAACTAAAGGTGGTGATGGAGGAGGATAGGAAGTGAGAAGTGGAATAGCAATAGAGATCTAGCCTTCTAAGCGATCAGGGTGGTCGATATGGGTACTAAGTTCTTTCTTATGACAGTTGGTGAGAGGCAGAGGCGGAAATTTATTCACTCCTCGTTGGTCGATGGTGTTATGATCCGTGGTGATCGGGAGATTAGGAGGGCGGCAGTGGCTTATATCCAGAGAGTGACCAGATGGGATAGGTTTGGAGGGCGGAGGTGGTTAGGTATGGTGCTCGAAGTATTTGAATGCACATGCTAATGGCCTTACTCATGCCTTTTTGGTTGGGTGAAGTTCTGTTTGCCATGCGTTATTTGAATGCGGATATATTTCTAGGCCCGATTGCTTCCAAGTTTTTTTTCCTTTAATGGATTTTTGTAGGTGCTATACTGAAGAAGGGTACGGCTGAGAGACTAAATGGCATACCGATTTCATTTTTTAATGTTGTCTACCTTGTCATGGCTACGGTGCTTGCCCACAGATCATGTTTGGTAAGAAAAGATGTTATTTCCCTCATGCGTACAACTTTTATTCCAGCTAGACGGATGCTAGATAGTCTGGAGATGGTTAGTAAGATGATGACTGATTGGAAGCGTCCACATGCCAAAGGCATGGTTTGTGAGGTTGACTTCTCTAAGAGCTTATGATTATGTTGATTGGCAATTCTTGTGGGCCTTATTTGTCGGGAGGGGGGTTTTCAGATGCTTGGTTTACATGCATTTATTCAGGTTAATGGTCGCTTAGAAGGTGTTTTTTATAGATGCAAAGATGAGTAAGATAGGGGTGCCCTTTAGTCATTTTATTTTTGTCAAATTGTTGACACTTCGGTATGGTAGTTGTGCAGTGTGCTTACCACTCAAAAGACCAGGGTTCAAATCCCTCCTTGTGGGGATTGCATTGGGTAATCGACAACCAACGTAAAAATAGTCGAATTTCTCAACATGGATTTGAGCAGGAATTCATGTAGCTGACCCTACTTATAGTGGAAGAAGGCTTCACCATTTTTTGTTGACACTTGGGATGTGATGATTTGGGCAGGCAATCCAAAGGGAATTAGTTCTGATATAAATATCAATGTGATGATTTGATGACACCATCCTCTTCGTTGAGGCCTGAGGGCAGCACGTGGGAGGATAGAGGGATTTCCACAATCCTTGATATTTTTGGAATTGTGCAGTCTAGGTATCAATCACCAGAAGTTGGCATTCATTCTATTTACCCTTTCTGACGAGGAACTGGATGCGTGTAGGCAGATTTTGATGACTCCTTGCACGAGTTTGTCACTTTCTTTTTAGGTCTCCCTTTAACTTGTGGACGTCTTATGATGATGGATATGCTGCCTTTGATGGAGAAGCTAGAGTTCATGTTGTCTAGTTGGAAGCGTGCTTGCCTTTCTTGTGGTGGTCATATGGTGTTCCTCAAGGAGGTTCTCTCGGAGATTTGTATGCTCTTCATTTCTATGAGATTGTTGTCGATTAGGGTGCACACTTGTGTGCTAGCAGTTTTGAGGACTCTTTCAGGCCAGCTTGGATTGGGACGCACATAGCATACTTGGTTGCAAAGGATTTTGTTTTGCTGCCCGTGGATGGGGAAGGCATGGGATTGTTGAAGCTTGAGGAGATTAACAAGGTTCTCCTGATCGAGTGGGCTTCTAGGATGTACGGGAAAGACTATTTCACAGATTAATCATGGGTTTCCATGGGATCCCATTGTTCTATTGTGTTTATCTGCAGGTGGTTCAATCTCTTATTTCCTGAAAGGTTATGTACACTGTAATTCCAGACTCTGGGGGAAAATACGCAGTGTTGGGTGACAAGGTCTCCTTCCAGATTTTGGACTGTTGATTGGACTGACATGGTTCTTTGTGTGATTGCTTACCAAGGCTATTTGCTCGGGCAATAAGACATGACCTGACTGCAACGGAATTTAGTCTAATGGATTGGTGCCCCAAATTTCGCTTGGGCTTTTCCGACCCGGGGCTACAAGATTTCTTGAGAAGTTTGAGGAGCTTGGAAATATTGCAAGACCCTTGGATAAGAGGGACCACTGGATCTGGAGTTATAGCGGATCCTCCATCATGAAGACCCACAAGGCAGCCCTCCCCCCCACCCCCACCCCCACTGTTTTTGATCGTGGACGTCTACAGATGTATTTCATGCTAATTTGGAGCTCTAGAGCACTGCATGAAGGTTAAGATATTCCCCCTACTTATGAGGCATGGGGTGATTATCACATAATGAGGTTGTCCAGTGATACGATGTTGATTGCTCGTTATGTGATGGCAACCCTAAGGGCCCGTTCGGTAGGAGAATAAGCAGGAATAAGGATGGGGAATAAGGGGAATAAGGGTCTATTCTCCGTTCGGCTGGAGGATAAGAATAAGGAGAATAAGGTGAAATAAAGATAGGTAAGGTGGGATAAAGATAGGAATAAGAGTGAAATAAGATGAAATAATGGGGAATAGTCGTACCACGGGGAAGCGTGTTGGGGGCTTATTCCCCTTATTCCATTCCTCCTTATACCCCAAACGAACAGGGCCTAAGGATATTGAGCATATGTTTGTTTCTCGCAATTGGGCTAGGAGCGTCTTGAAGGAGGCCTCAGTCCAGTTGGTTGGATCTTTCTTCGTTGGACGTGTTGGCTGAATGCAGCTCAGTGTCGGCCTTTTGGCAAGCAAATTAAGCCTCTCTCAATGATTTGGACCATTTGGCAGTCACGTAATGGATTATTTTCTGTTAGGGGATGTTCTATATGGACAATGCGGTGATTCACACCAAGGCTTTCTTGGAGTCTTGGTCTCCAGAATTTTGTTTTGGCTCTCTTCTTTAATACACTCATTTTTCACCAATATACTTGTTTATCCTTGATGTGAAAATCTGTTGGTATCAAAAGTAGCTTTTTCAACTAGGTGGAGTTATTTCACAGGTTATCACATGATCATGCATCTCTTAGAATGTGAATATACTATCAAGTTCTCAATTTATTCTCTAGGATATTTTACTGGATGCCTTCTGGCACTATTTCGTAAATTGTCCCCAAAACTAATAAAAATATATGTAGTTCCTACTTGGTGCGAGAACTTCTCACTTTAGTAAATATATATTATCAGATGTAGTTCCTTGGATGCGGAGCACTTATTGTTCACTTGTCATTCCTCGGCTCAGGCTTGGGAGATTGCCAGCATTCCTTGGATTTAGATACATGGGGTTGCCAATTTTTGGAGGAGCATTAGAAGGGTTTGCGGCCAAGGGCATGAGGATAGCATGCATCCTTTTGCCATTTTATGGGCGATTTGGTGTGCAAGGAATAGCAACATTTTTGGAGGTCAGATTTGTTATATAGAAAACATTTGTGGAACATAGAAGGGCATTGTGTAATCTGTGGAGTTCGTAATATCCTTTTTGCATTTCATGTAAATATTCTTCTATTTTATTTAATACAATTTTGAGGTGGCTCCCATATCATGGGAGGCGACCCGTCTCTCGTTCCTCAAAAAAAATGGGATTTTATCACTTGTGCCCCTCTTAGATATCGCAATATCAGTTATGCCCCTATCTTTTTGGTAATATCAGTTGTGCCCCTCACTTCTTGCTCCGTCATCAGTTGTGCCCTTCCGTCAGATTGACCATCAAAAAATTAAAATAACCATGATTTATTCAAACCATGGTGTGGTTAAGAAGGGTATTATGGTCAATACATCTTCTTCATCTTCTTCCTCCATTTGCTCTTCTTCCTTCTCTTCATAATTTCTCTCTCTTACTAACACCTTCATGCATCCATCGAATCTTTAAAATTTTTACATTTCCACGGACATATCACTTGTTACGGATCAAATGATGAATTTTATTGAATTTTTGGATGACATTTTATGAATCAATTATTCAAAAATTTATCAAAATTTAACAAAGAAAAACTCAACTCCAGTCAGCTTACACAAGCGGAGGAGGAGGGAGGAAGGGGTCGGAGGAGGTGCGGGGGCCGGAGGAGGGGTAGGCGAGGGGGCGGCGCGTTCAAAGGGAGGGGGAGGCGAGGGCAGGGGACAGGGGGAGGTCAGGGCAGAGGGGGCGACAGGGGGTGGGGGGAGGCCTCGCCGCATGGAGAGGAAGGGATGAAACAGGGGGTGGGGGAGGTCGAGCGGAGGGGCGGCAGGGGTGGGGAGGTCGGGCGGAGGGGCGGCAAGGGGTGGGGGAGGTCGGGCGGAGGGGCGGCAGGGGTGGGGTAGGTCGGGCGGAGGGGCGGCAGGGGAGGGGGAGGTCGGGGCGGCAGGAGGTGGGGGAGGTCGCGCAGAGGGGCGGCAGGGGTGGGGGAGGTCGGGGTGGAGTTGCGGCAGGGGTGGGGGAGGTCGGGGCGGCAGGGGGTGGGGGAGGTCGGGCTTGGAGGGGGTGCGAGGTTGGGCGGCGTGCGGCAGGGGCAGGGGCTGCGGGCTGGGAAGAGGTGCGGGGAGCTCGGGGCGGAGCTGGGCGGTGCGGGGCAGAGGCGGGGGCAGAGAGGGAGGAGGAGGAGGTTGGAGGAGGAGGAAGAGGATGGGGAAGAGGAGGAAGAAGAAGAGGATGAGGAAGAGGTGTAAAATGACCAAATAACTTTTTTAAAAAAATTAATTCCGCTTATGTCCTCAAAATTAACGTCCGTTTGCACTGTGGATGGACGGTAACTAACCCGAGGGGCACAAGTGACAAAATAGAAAGAAGTGAGGGGCACAACTGATATTACCAAAAAGATAGGGGCATAACTGATATTGCGATATCTAAGAGGGGCACAAGTGATAAAATCCCAAAAAATTTCATCAGGTGTATTGTAGACCTAACATGTTAAAAGATTTCTTAGCCTCATTTTAACTACCCTCTTCCACAATGCGGTAGTGTGATTTATCAATGTGACACCCGCTATAATATTCATAGTTTTGTATGCATTCATTATTCTTGTACAATATCGATTATTGTATAATCTTCCTTCATTTTTAATTTTCGTGTTTAGCCGAATATCTGGCGATACCTTTCTTTAAGTATCTATAGGAATGCCTTCAGGTGTTTTAGTGTATTGCCAAATATCAGGTAATACCTTTCTCTGAGTGTCTACAGGAATGCCTTCAGGTGTTTGGCTTAGATTTCAATGTATAAATCCTCCTTCATGTCATTCCTTTATAATCAATGATAAAGTACACGTCAATCAAGCCCTGCAAGATTGGGCTAATTCACTTAAAAAATGATTGGTCTAATTCTCTTAAGTTACTTCCACATCTTCATTTTTTAAATATCCAGAAAAATATGAAAAGTAGCTTATCTTCCTGATTCTTCTCTTTATTTTTATTAACAAGCTAATGATCAGCTTGCTAGCCTTACTAGTGCCCATGTTTGGCTCGTATCCTCATACTTTCTATTTACTGTTTTTATTGCTGGACGTAGGTTTTCGGCAATCCATGAATTTGACAAACCGAATGATGAGAATGCTTTGAATCTGATGAATTCTTGTGCAGCCGCAATGCTCAAGCAGTTCTCAGACATTGTTTTTGCTTATGGTGTCAGTGACGAATTCAGGCATTATTTCTTTCTTCCCTTTTGTTCATTTTTTTATTTTTTTTAAATTTCTGGAGGATTTTTCCACGAACTCCGTCATAATGTGATTATCATTTCATTCCACCCCTTGTGGTTTGTTACATTTACTCTGCAGTGGAACCCCTCCTAAGCATTTATTACAGCAAAAGAATGGTTATAAAGGTTAATGATCATGCGCAAAGTTTATTAAGGAAACTTTTTGAACTTAATTTATCAAGGAATATGATTTTATTCTCCACAAAATTTAACTATATTGTCTCCAATACATGACAAATGGTCTAATTCACTTAGATCTTCTAAGCTAAACTATTCCACATCCATATTTTATGCCTTTCATAAAAGAACGCCGAAAAGGGAAGTGAGGAAAAGGGAAGTGAGTTGTGAAGGAATGTCCAATCTTCCGCAAACCCCTTTTAAATAGGCATTCCCCATATCTTTCTATGCAATCGTGCATGGAGGACAAGTGTTATCAACATTCATCTCGAAGAGGCAGATAAGAGACGACATATATCTCGCGGACAGTCCCCATATCTTTCTATTCCATTTATCTTGTGGTTGCATAATTGATGATGAATAGGCTAAGTGACCTTGGATGTCATCTTCCATGTGCCATCAACCTTCATCACTGGAGGCATATAGGGGATAGCATTGGCGATGGCCGCTGAGATTATAACTATTGGAAGAGATAGTATTCAAACAACCTTTTTAGAAGGTAGATTTCTCTAAGACATGACATTACTGATCGGCATCTTATGTTGTCCGCTCTAGCGAGAAGAGGCTTCCCTGATATTTGGATAGCTTGAATGAAAGTATGTTTCACCATGGCTTCGTACTCGATAATTGTAAGTGGACACCCCAAGGAAGGTTTTTTCCAACTGCAACGAGGAGTTCAACAAGGTTGCTCGGTGTCACCTATGCTATTTTTGCTAGTGCCAGATGTGCTTGCACACATGGTAGACCAAGTAGTTCATCAAGGTATCACTCTTGGAGAAATCTCCATTCTCATTTTGCAACATGCAGATGATACTATATTCTATATTAAGGGTGGTAAGGATGAGGTAATTGGGATAGATGCGATGCTTGATATTTGTGGAGAACTCTCATGCTTGAAGCTAAACATAAGCAAATCAATAATGGTCCCCTTTGGCCTTTGCGGCATTGATGTGGCAGACTGTGGTGCAGAGTTGGGCACGACATGTGAATCACGATCAATTTACCTCTTAGTTGATTGCCAACTAAATTCCAGACGGATTCAGGTATTAGACTGGTTTACAGTCATAGAGAAAATGGAACAAAATTTATCGAACGGGAAGTGTGCTTGTTGTCACGGGGTGGCCTATTGGTTTTGGTTAAAGTTGTTCTTCAAGACTACTTCAGGTTAGGTTACATCATCGCTTGGAGAAGGTTATAAGGAGATTCTTCTGGGGTACATCAGGTTAGAACACATGGGGCATTCGTTTGGTTAACTGTGATATAGTTACACTCTCTAAGGCAAAGGGATGACTAGGAATCCCTTGCGTGGAAACCATGAATAGAGCATTGTCGCTGAAGTAGGTTGCAAGGATCTGGGGTGATAGCGAAAACTTCTATTGCATACTCCTTCATGGAATTTATGGCATACACGCCCAATCATTGTTTGTTCATTTTTCGCGATTTCACACCAATGTGTTCTGGAAGGGCACCTACTCTCTAATGCCTCACCTTCCTACGTGAATTTTTTTTACTGGCCCAAGCCCAAGCCCAACCTAATTCTTATGGATTGGGCTTGGGCCGGGCCGGCCCGTTGGACAAATAACTTTTGATTTCATTTTATCTCTCTTGTGTTTACTCCCTAATGCCCAACGAAGAACAGAGCAAGTTAAGGCTATTCCAATGTAAACATTCAATTGAATCGAAGTGTATCACATGTTCCTGATAATAAAAATCACAAGAGCATGTAATCAACTATAAATAATTTTTTTCAAAATCTCAATTACAGTCTACGTTGAATATAGATCCATAAAAAATCAAATATGTGTTAAAGTATCGGACAAACTTTTTTGCTTTTATCTCTAGTTCTAATCATACACATGTGAGTTTCTTGGAGATGATGGCAAACACATAACAAATTAAAGATATTTATACGGATATGATTCGATATTTCTCATTGAAAGACATGATATTGAATTGGAATGTGAATTTAAACCATAATCCCTATTGTCAATAGATAACATTTGAATCATAGATCAAGAACTCCTTAAATCTTAGAACGATGACATGTATAAGAACACAACATGAATTGAAGTAAACTAATGTGAACTTAAAGACAAAAAAACAAAGAGCTAGAAAAGGGGAAATGTTAATGCATATATTAGTTTTCTGTGTGTCCCTCTGTTAATTTTATTTTCAGCTGTATGCTTTATGTAATTTACCCATAGGCTACTCTCCTATATAAGAGAGCCTAGGGCTTATGGAATAAACAACTTGTTCATTTTTTCCCAACATGGTATCAGAGCGACGGTCCTAGACCGGAGTTCTCGAAACCCTAACCCTATCCCTACCACACCTGCCGGCTTCTCTTTCTCTCTCTCTCTCTCATCGGCGCCGCCGGGGCACACCTTACTCGCCGCGCCCTCCGCCGCGCAAGTGCACGGTCGCACCAGCGCTCCTCCGCGCCTGTGCTGCCGCTCTTGCGCGCCTGCACGAGTGCGCCAGTGCCTTTGCGCGACTGCACCAGCATCGGCGCAGTAGCCCTCTGCGCGTCGTGCCTGTGCTGCCGCCCCTCTGCGCGGTAGCCCTCTGCACCCCTTCCTCTGCGCGCTAGTTCTCCGCGCGCCGCACCTTCTGCGCGCTCATCCCTGTGCGCCTCTGCACAGCATCTGTGCGCAACTGCGCGCTATCTCCCACGCTGCGTGACAGAGCGCGGTTCTCTTTCGTGCCTGCGTGATCCGGCAACGTGCGTTCGTGAATCAGCCCTAGAGCGCACACCTCCATCCAAATGGGTTTAGTTGCTTGAGGTCTACACATGCAACTAAACCCATCTATGTCATTGTAGACAAATCTCATCTTCAGTCAATCGCTCTGGTCTTTAGTTTCCAGTATGTCAGAAAGCAAGGCGGATATCCCATCCATTGGCGCCTTTCGTGGTCCAGCGCCTATTGTCAAGATGGACGGTACAAACTATGAACTGTGGGCGATGCAGTTCATGAGCATAATGAAGTCAACGGGTAAGAAGCATATTCTTACCGAACCAGAGCCTGTTGAGAAGACTGGAGCCAATGCCTCTTGGGATGCCGATGACGCATACACCAAAGTTTGGCTATCTGGTACGTTGGCAATTGAGATTGCCAATGACATTCTACATCAACCCACGGGCAAGGATATGTGGGACATTCTGGCGGCAACATATTCGCAGGCGAAGAACGAGACAAAGATTCTGCAACTCCAGCATGATATATTCACTATAAAGCAGAATGGTCGTCCTCTACATTCGCTCTACACATCCCTGAGAGGGATGTTCGAGAAGCTCTACAGCTTCATGCCTCTGACAGCCACGCCAGAGCAGCAGAAGACATATCGGAATGCGACTATGATGGGTGTGTTCCTTGCTGCACTTGATCTAGTGTATGAGGCGGCACGATCCCAGATCTTGGCCGACTCTACTATTCCTCCCATGGAGGAAGCCTTCCATAGACTCAGCAGGATCACCGTTCCTTCCATGGCCATGAATCAGAATACTTCAGCCATGGCCGCCAACAGGGGTCGCGGATTTCATCATCAGACTTTGGACGTGGACCTCGTGGCAGAGGAGGCCGCACTCGGCCAGCATGTACTTACTGTTACCGCGTTGGACACAATGAAGACACATGCTACTCGAAGCATGGATTTCCTGCATCTGCACGAGTCGCTGAGCAGATAGAGCCTCCATCTGCTGCTACTTTGGATCAACGGTTCGATGATCTAGTTTCCTGTCTAAGGGGCATTATTCCCCCATCTGGCCCAGCACCTACTACTGAGAGTCAACATGTTGCTGATGCTTCTGCTTCTTCGTCTACCAGTGCTTCAGGTAGCATACTTGCATTTACCAGTAGTAGATCAGATACATTACCGTGGATTATGGACTCGGGCGCTACACATCATCTATGTGGCGATCAGAGTTTACTTACAGGATATTCTCAGATTCCTTCAGGCCGAACCGTGGTCATTGCCAATGGTACACATTCTCCCATCACTGGTCAGGGGGAGATTAGACTGACATCTTCTATGCAGCTCAAGAATGTGCTACATGCACCTGACTTTTTAATGAATTTATTGTCAATCAGTCAAGGATTTACAATGTCGGGCAATTTTTGATCCATCTTCTCTTATTTTTCAGGACATCCGTACGAGCAACGTGATTGGTCGTGGCTATGAGCAAGGAGGCCTCTACCGCCTAAATCAGACTCCATTCGTTGGAACCTCATCCCTTCCCACTGGACCAGTCTCTCCTTTGCTGTGGCATCTACGCTTTGGGCATCTACCGCTTCAGAAGTTGCGTCGTGTGTTACCCCAGGGTCTTCCTCACACATCTATCCAATGTGAGGCTTGTCAGTTGGGAAAGCATCACAGGTCTACCTTTCCCAGTCGTCCAGGTCGGAGTAGTACCTCCAAGTTTGAGTTATTTCATATTGATATTTGGGGTCCGAGTCATGTACTGATCATCAGGGACACAGATTTTATATAGTTATTGTGGATGACTTCTTTCGTGTGTCATGGGTATTTTTGATGAAAAATAAATCTGAAGCAGGCGATATTATTATCCATTTTCTGAATGAAATTCAAAATATTTTTTTCCACATCTGTGAAGTTTGTAAGAAGTGATAATTCCCTAGAACTGTGCACTCATGTCCTAGCCAACTACTACTCCTCAAAAGGGATTATACACCAAACATCATGTGCTTATACCTCTCAATAAAATAGGATTGCTGAAAGGAAACATCGCCACCTACTAGATGTCACAAGATCACTTCTTATACAGAGTCATGTTCCTTATTCTTACTGGGGTGACGCGGTTCTCACTGCATGTTACCTGATTAACCGTATGTCGTCCTCTGTCTTGGATGAACAGATTCCTTTTTCCATTATCTATCCTGGGAAGGATCTGTTTTCCCTTACTCCCCGTGTGTTTGGTTCAGTCGCCTTTGTCCATCACTTGTCTCCTGGTACTGACAAGCTCTCTCCTAGGTCTGTCAAGTGTGTGTTTGTTGGGTACTCCAGAACTCAAAAGGGGTACAAGTGTTTTGATCCTTTGCGTATGCTGTATATGGTCAGTGCAGATGTTACATTTTTTGAATCCGTAATGTATTTTTCATCCTCTGGTGATCAACAGCTACCTCCACTCACTACCGACGCCATATACATGACACCACCACCTCCAGCACCGTCACCACCATCACCTCCACCACCACAAATCCCCGTTTCACCACTACCGTTCCATTATACCCGCAGGCCTCCTCCAGCTCATGGTCATGACTCATCTCCTAGCTCGCCTATGGTATGTACTGAAGATACTTCTCTTGATGGATCTAATGATATTTCTGAGCAGGATATGTTGCATGGGCCAGATGAGGACACAGCTGATTTAGATGTTCCTATTGCTATACGCAAATCAAAGAGGAGCTGCGTTACATATCCATTGGCAACTTCTGTGTCATTTGAGCGACTATCTGGGGATTTCAGGAACTTTGTGGTGGCCTTGTCAGCTGTAGATATTCCACGGAATTATCAAGATGCTCTGCAGGACAGTAGATGACGTCTAGCAATGGAGGAGGAAATGACGGCACTTCAATCTAGGGGAACTTGGAGTCTAGTTCGTATACCTCCAGATGTGACCCCGGTGAGCTGCAAGTGGGTGTTTACGGTGAAGCAAAATGCAGATGGCATTATTGACAAATACAAGGTCCGCCTTGTTGCACGTGGTTTTACACAGACATACGGGGTGGATTACCTTGATACATTTTCGCCAGTAGCCCGTCATTCCACTCTCCGGATCTTGCTGTCAGTTGCAGTCAGTCGAGAGTGGCCGCTATATCAGTTGGATGTGAAGAACGCGTTCTTATATGGAGACCTACAGGAGGAAGTCTATATGCAACAACCGCCTGGTTTTGCTGTTGAGGGGGAGTGTTCCAAGGTATGCAGACTTCATAAGGCTATCTATGGCCTTAAGCAGAGCCCCAGAGCATAGTTTCAGAAGCTCTCAGACCTCTTTGAAAAACAGGGATACAAACGCTCCAATGCCTATCATTCCTTGTTTGTACAGAAGACTTCAAGAGGTATTATTGCAATTATGGTTTACGTAGATGACATCTTGATTACAGGAGATGATGAGCAAGGCATAAAGCAGGCGAAAGAAAAGCTGGGGAGCGAATTTGTCACTAAGGATCTTGGAGTCCTTAGATATTTTCTGGGGTTGGAATTTGCTAGAAATCCATATGGATTAGTAATGTCGCAGAGGAAATATATTACGGACTTGTTGAGTGAAACAGGTATGCTTGGGTGTCGGCCTGCTACGACACCAATGGACCACAGCATGAAGCTCTATGATGATGACACAGAGGAGGTGGTCATGAGAAGATACAGAGAACTGGTAGGCAAACTGTTGTATGTCATGATCACTAGGCCCGTTATATCCTTTGCAGTGAGTCGTGTGAGCCAGTTCATGGAGCAACCACGTCAGGTTCATATGGATGCCATACATATGATACTTAGATACCTCAAATCATCTCCAGGTGCAGGTTTGCTATTCAAGAAGGGAAGGGATTTCTATCTCAGCATGTGCGGATGCAGACTATGCAGGTTGTCCCAAGGACAGGAAGTCCACCTCGGGGTTTGCAGTCTATGTTGGAGGTTCTCTAATCTCATGGAGGAGCAAGAAACAGACGGTGGTAGCTAGATCTAGTGCTGAATCCGAATATAGGGCTATGGCCCAGGCTAGCACAAAGATGATGTGGGTGAAGGCTGTACTTACAGATCTATGTCTAGATGTACCACTTCCTATGAACTTAGAATGTGATAATCAGGCAGCCTTGTTCATTGCAAACAACCCAGCATTCCATGAGCGGACCAAGCATATTGAGGTTGACTATCACTTCATACGTGGCATGATCCAGAAGGGGTTCATTGCTACATCTCATGTCACCTCAGAGAATCAAACTGCCGATATATTCACCAAGGCATTACTGCGAGGCCCATTCCAGAAGTGTGCGTCCAAGCTGAGCATGATTGATATCTTGCTCCATCTTGAGGGGGAGTGTTAACGCATATATTAGTTTTCTGTGTGTCCCTCTGTTAATTTTATTTTTAGCTGTATGCTTTATGTAATTTACCCATAGGC
Organism: Ottelia alismoides; assembly: GCA_037367405.1. NCBI lineage: Eukaryota > Viridiplantae > Streptophyta > Magnoliopsida > Alismatales > Hydrocharitaceae > Ottelia > Ottelia alismoides. Next base: position 52,864 of record JAZKJV010000404.1, read on the forward strand.
TACTCTCCTATATAAGAGAGCCTAGGGCTTATGGAATAAACAACTTGTTCATTTTTTCCCAACAGGAAAGAAAAGAAACTTGTTGGGATTAAAATAAGAAAAGGAGGAAGGAAGCATGGAGCATAAAGGACATCTCGTTGGTCTTCTTGACGAAGGGAATACAACTGCTCACGAGGGTGTAGTACGACTCCCGATGAGGGTGGTGGTCTTATGACCCAGTCTAAGCTCCTAGCGGAGGACACCGATGGACCTGGCGTAGAGAGGTCGTTGAGCAGACCGTGCAACGACTAAGGGCCTAGGGCTCCTAGGGCAGGAAGAGGATCGAAAGGGGGAGGGGGCATGCAGGAGGGAAAGTAGGAGGGAGGAGCACAATTGGGAAATGAAGTCGAGGGCGTATAAATCACTCGAGTTTTGGGCTGAATTTTGGGCCAACCTTCGGGCCATGTTACGGGCCTACATCGGGCCCCTGAATGGGCCGGGCCCTCGGGCCAGATCGGGTTGGGCCGAGCCGAGCCCGAGCCCTACCCAAATAAAATTTGGGCCAAATTTGTTGGCCCAAATCCCGACCTAGTGCTCTTTTGGGCTTGAGCCAGGTCGGGCTTTTTGGGCTGGGCTTCAGGCTGGCCCAGCTCGATGCTCATCCCTAGGCGAAAGGAAATTGACAATGCGGTTACCATGTTCTACACCCTTCAAATTGAGAGGTGTTGGTGTCATACTTTTGGATGCCCACTTTCAGATTGGATTTCTCTGGGTAACACCTGCGGAACTTTCTGGATATGCTAGAGGCTATTGGTAATTTTGAAGGGTCCATGGTGGGAGGAGACCACTGGGTATGGGAGGAATGGGAACTTCACGATTTGTCGGGCCTACAACCTATTGACATGTCGTTGGGACCAGTGCCTGAAGAATGCTTTTAGATTGCAGATTTTTACAGGGCCTAAAATACCGACACACATCAAAGTTTCTTATAGTTGATGAGACATCAGAGAATTAGGACTAGGAATAGACGGGCAATGCTTTTTTGTGAAATAAATGCATTTTCCCCTATATTAGCAGGGGTTGAAAATAGTCGAACATATATTCTTCACATACGTGAAGGCAAAGCTAATCTGGGAGGAGTTGGGGTCGGCTAGGTGATTTCCAACAACCTTGCAAGTATGGAGTCAATCCTCAACACTATGTTCCGCTCAAACAAGGAGTTGCTTCTACCAACTATAGTTATTTGGGTGATTTGGTTATCTGTAATGGTGATTTGATCCACAAACGTTTGGTAGAAAGAATAATATTCTCTTCTCATCATAATCCAAAATGGAAAGTGTCCAATTGGAACATGTTTTTCATTCAAACCGCTGCATAGAGCTTCTATGCAGAAAATGCCATTCGCGAAGATTCTCCTCGAGTCTTTGCTTTTGTTGTGCTAGTCTTAATTTTATTTAATACATGTAGGGTGGACACCTTTGTATGTTTACCCTTTTTGCCTAAAAAAGCAACTTTCTCGTGTTAAGCCTTGGTTTTCCGAATGCATTTGCATGGCTACAATCTCAAAGAAACATTATACTTAATTCATTCACAGATATCTTCTTATAAATTGCTAAACAAAGCCTTTCCTCTTTCCCACTCTTAATAATATTGAAGATCTTTCATAGTATTGACATCTAGAATGAGGAAGCGAATCTATGAACAGATATGGAAATAAAGACTGAATGCTTGGATTTTATGTGGAACCCTACTCCCTAAGGAGCGGGATGAAACCACAAGAGAAGGCCTCAAAGGGCCGTATGTTTCTATTCACTTTCTCAATGAGTATAGGGGTGTGTGGCACCTTATATAGCCTCACAGACAGGCCAAAGTCCCGCATATAGTAGATGTGAGACTAAACATGAGTGGAGAGATCCAATTACCACTCTATTACATTATGCAACATTACCTCATAAGCTGGAGCTGAGAAAGCTGCAACTTGCAACAAAAAGAAAAGGTATACATAACATCTTCACACGACACACCACAAGAAGAATATATGTTCATTGCTGGTAGAAAACCTCGCTCGAGGATGGGTCTGTGATTTCAGGTCATCGGGAACATATCTCCGCCATACATGCAGAGTCGCTCCGATATCAGGTCAGCGGAATGTGTGTCTGTCGTGCATGTAAGTCACCGGAACGTATCTCTGTCGTGCCTGGAGAAGAGTCGTAGTAGAAGATGAAGTCCAATACGGAGTAGTGGTCGAGGATAGACACTTGACGAAGTAGTCGATGCTCGGTGAAGACAGATGATAACAGTAACAATTTGGAGTACGGTATGTTAGTCGTGGACGTACAAAAGTCCTGAAGAATATGTTCATTTCTGACTCCCCCATTCTCCCATACTTAATAGAATAAAGAACGTGGAACATCAAGTTGGGAGATACAAAACATGTAAAATTTTCTTTTTTTGCTTCTCTCTCTCTTTTTGTATAGCTCTCTCTTTTGTACGTAGCCTCTTTTCTTTTTTTCATGCGTTCATTTTTTTCTCGGCTTTCATCTCTCTTCTCTGTTTTTTTCAAATCATTTTTTGAGATTCTCCTCTTTTTTTCATAGTAGTGGCCCGTTAGGCTCTTTTTCAAGTATATTAGAAAATAAACATGTGGAAGCGAATGACAAACATAGCATCGAAATAGAGAAAGATAAACATCAAGAACAAAGATTTAACGTGGAACCCTACTCCGTGAGGAGCGGGATGAAACCACGGGAGAAGTCCTCAACGTGGCATATGCTTCTATTGCTTTTCTCTCAATGAATACAGGAGGTCCGGGGCTCCTTATATAGCCTCCACTGAGCCTCCAAGTCTCACCACTGGTAGATGTGGGACTAAACATGTGGATAGGGTAAATGGATCTCTCCAAGATCCATTTACCCTCCTACAACTCAATAGGCGCACAACCAAATACTCCAACACTCCCCCTCAAGCTGGAGCATGCAATGCTCAGCTTGGACAAATATAAAGAAACTCAACTCACGTTACATGACACTACGAACAATATCAACTCAACGCGCACAACTGTCGGTTGCTGTCGAGGACGTTGCTTCTCATGTCGTGCAAGTGAGGAGGACGAACGAGCTGGAGTGTGAGTCAAACTGAGGACTTGAAATCTGACCATCGAGTCTGAAATTGAGCCTGGAGTCTCCTCGTCGGAGAACTGGGTCTCTCCCATCTAGCTCAGAGAATGGTACTCTGCTCTGGGGTCCCTATGATACCACATGGAAACTCTGGCCGACAAAACAAGAAAGGATGGGGACCACTACAAATGATGGCAAATATCTGCTCATCTGAAAAGACGACTGCATCCATGTGTGTATCTGAAAATGACTCGGAACCCAATCGTCGAGTCTGAATATCCGTTGTAGAGTCTAAACAATATCTGGGCTGGTATAAGGAACCTGCAATCTGGAGAAGACCTGTGACTCTACATATACTTCCCCTTTCTCCCATACTTGTCGGAAAATGATGGCATCGACAAAGTTGGGAGAAGACATGAATATGAGGAGAAAACATGAAATCAATAAGCCGATCACAATTTTTCGGCTTCTCGAAACATGGATAACGTTTGGTCGTTTCATTTTTTACGGCTCTTTTTTCTGCAATTTTTTATATGCCGTTCAACCAAATTTTTATACGGCTTTCCTCTGCATTTTTTTGCAAACTTTTGTGTACGGCTTTTTATTGTATGCGCCTTTTTTGTTTGTTTGTTTTTTTTAACAATTTTTTTAATATAAGGCAGGCCCAGTTGGGCCTGAATACTCCTCTCCTTTTTTGCTTAAAGATAAACGGTCCACATGGACCCTTCATACAAAATAACCAAATTATAAGAAACTCCTTTAGGGTTCCACCGGGGATCCCCTCATTTGCCGCCGCCCGATAGGGAATTCGGGAGATCAAATAGAGAAGGACGCTTGCACAAGAAAGCACGACCACAGAGGGAGCGTGCAAGAAGCGCCGATGGAGGATGGAGTCGCCTCCTGCTTGGACTGCACCCTGGAGGTGCCTGGCGAGCGCAAGAGCCCCGATGGTGCGAGGATTAGGCCTGAGGAGGAGGGGCTTCGCGCGAGCTTCGCGCACGGAGGAGGTCGCCTGCATCTTTGGGCTTCGTTCCCTCGATGTCGTCGCCTGAGGAAGCACCTGGAACACACGAGGGCTTCTATCGCCACCCTTGGTGGAAGTGGGCTGCCGTCAGTAGCCCGCGCTGCCTGCATGCGAAGAGGAGAGGTGCACGCTGGAGGAGATCCCGTCTGAAGCGTTAAACGCGAGAGGAGGCTGCCAGGGCGTGGGGCTGCTCGCCTGTGCGCATGGGTTGCGCGCGTAGGGATGGGGCGTGCTACCGGCCCACTTCCAGCACGTGGAAGGAGGAAGATCTGGGTTGCAGCGATACCAGCGGTGCGACCTCGCTGGAGCCACGGAAGCGTGCACCTTAGGGAAGATCTGGAGATGTTGCACGCGAGGTTCACTACGCCAACAGATGCTGCGGTTGCTGGTTACCAAGGGTTCGCTTCCGCATGTTTATTTTCTAACATGGTATCAGAGCAGGTTCGATTCTCGACGATTTGTTCTTGAAAGTTTTTTTTCGAGATTCGATTATTTAGTTCTTCAATTGTTTGATTAAAGTCGGAGGAGTACTATTCTGCCATCAAGTTCATCGATCTGTTCGCCATCTCCTGTGATTTCTCGCATCCAGGCACTTCCAGATCCCTGGCGGTGATTCTTTCAAGTTCAAGCTACTTGCAGGGTTTCATCGAAACCCTAGATTTCGAAGATCCTTCAACCGCTGGGATAAACAGAGCATCGAAATAGAGAAAGATAAACATCAAGAACAAAGATTTAATGTGGAACCCTACTCCGTGAGGTGCGGGATGAAACCACGGAGAAGCCCTCAGCGAGGCATATGCTTCTATTGCTTTTCTCTCAATGAATAAAGGACGTCTGGGGCTCCTTATATAGCCTCCACAGAGCCTCCAAGTCCCACCACTGGTAGATGTAGGACCAAACATGTGGATGGGGTAAATGGATCTCTCTAGGATCCGTTTACCCTCCTACGATTCAATAGGCGCACAACCAAATACTCCAACAAAGTCATTTTTTAAGAATAAAATGCAAAAGGTAAAGGCTCGTCTTCGATTAGGGCACCAATCGAGGAACACCAAGCGGAGGAGTAGAGCACCAGACTCTACTCTATTTTGGGTTCCCATCATGGGAACTAGTTCCCACAGTTCCATCGGGGTTTTCCTTGGAGATGGGTGCCACCAGGAGAATGAGGGCTTGTCGTTGCTTGCTGGGAGCTCAGTAGGATAGTGGCTTGGGGGGGGATGCGATGATGCGTTGTTGCTGGGCATGAGGGTAGCATCGCCTCGAGATATGTAGCTTCAATGCTGCCTCCACGAGGAAGGGCCTGGAGGCGAGGGTTATGTATCACCGTGGGAAGGGGGTTATAGATATGGCTTCTATTCTTCTTGTGTTACAGGCCAATGCTTTGCGTACCTCCTGGAGATCGGAACCCCTGTGATTAGGGCTTTCTCTTGCTCGCGGTCTATAGTTTGCGTAGGGGGTAATAACCGATGTGGTGAACCGCATGGCAGGGCCTCGCCTTCTTCGTGTCACTTCAAGGACTTTTTTTGCATCGAGTCCAACCCTTGCTTCTATGATTGGAGATGTCTTTGATGCCAGCTGAGATGGTTGAGGGCTAGAGTCGGTCTTCCTCTTCGGACTTGATTAGAATTCTTAACGAGAACCCATCGTCACTTCTTGGATAATCACATATCGCTTCCTGTCTTGGAACAAAGGCCTTCATGTCGCCGCATGCTAAACCAGGGATTTGGAGAGGAGACATCCATAATCTGCAACGTAGTGGAATAATTTTAGGGTTCCAAGACATGAACCCTAGCTGTCGTAAATAAGCTTTAGGAAACCAGAAAAGCGTGGAGCGCCTGAAGATGATCCAGAATCATGATTCCAAGAACCTTAATTTTTTTCGAACTTGATGCTCTTCGTAAACATGCACATATTTGCATAATGCTCCAGAATATGAACAAGATCATGGACTTAATCTCCATCGTGCATAATATAATCTCAATAACAAAATAGAAATTTGAAAAATTGAACCGCGGAATATAACCCTAAAATCGACTGCTTTGATATCATGTTGAAATCTATAATGCAGAAGCGAATCGATAAACAGAGCATGGAAATAAAGAAATATAAAATGGAACGCTTGGATTTTACCTGGAACCGTACTCCCTCAGGAGCAGGATGAAACCATGGAAGAAGGCCTCAAAGGGTCGTATTTTTCTATTCGCTTCTCAATGAGTACATGGGTGTGGAGCACCTTATATAGCCTTGAGACAAACTAGAAGCCTACAAATAGTAGATGTGAGATTAAACATGAGTGTGTGGTAATTGGATCATGGAGAGATCCAATTACCACTCTATTACACTCTCCAACACATAGGTTATGTTTCACAAGGAGATACAAATGATAAACTTCATACATGTCATTGTAAAGCTCATAGTATGCTGTGAATGGTAGATTTTTCGAAAGCCTATGATTGTGTTGACTGGCATTTTCTATGGCCACAACTTCATCAAAGAGGATTCCCTGACACTTGGATTTCTTGATGAAGATGTGCATCATGATATATTTTTGTGCCGTGCTAGACAATGGGTTTCCTAGAGGAGGGTTTTTTCAGCTGCAGAGGGGAGTCTAGCAGGGATATCTACTGACCCCACTATTATTTGGTCTTGGTAGCGAACGCTCTGACAATGATGATGGAGAGGGATGTTGCTAGTGGATTTTGCTCGGTTATTTGAGGGGACCCCTTTCCCATTTTACAGTTTGATGATGTCATGATTATATTCTAGGAAGATAGAGCGGAAAGTTGTAAAAGGCTTTTTGTAGTCCCTTATTTGTTTGTTGATGTTTCTGACTTAGTGGGCAGCAACGAGTTTAGACCTTTCAACATACACTCGCTCCATTCTTCTAGTCTGATGCTAATACCTGAAGAGCTTGTTCAAGTTAAAGTGAGTTGTAAACATGGAATTAAATTTTGTGAAATTTCGACGAAATTTCGTCAAAATTTCGGTTTCAACAGGTACATATGGATGCTATATATATGATATTGAGATATCTAAAATCATCTCCATGCTCAGGATTACTATTCAAGAAAGGAGAAATACTCTCTCTATTCGTATATGCTGACGCGGATTATGCAGGTTGTCCTAAGGATAGGAAATCGACTTCGGGATTTGCAATATTCGTTGGCACTTCTCCCGTTTTTGGAAAAGCAAGAAACAAACTGTTGTAGCAAGATCAAGTGCCGAGTCCAGTGTTGCAATAGTCGGCCGACTATCCCGAATAGTCGGTCCGACTATGCGGTGCGGTGGGGTACCCGACTGAACAGACCTCCAGTCGGGCAATAGTCGGCCCGACCGAATAGTCGGTGGACTATTCGGCCGACAGGCCCGACTATGAGGCCGATTGGAGTTTGACTTTTCATATTTTTATTTTTTTATTTTCAATTTTCAATATTTATGGGTTACATTTTACCACGGTATCGCCACAAATGTCAAATTCTATATGTCTATTATATTGATTGGTACTTTTATCTTGGATTCACATTAAATAATGACCATATATGTATAAAAATATAAGAATATATGTATTATAAATAATTTTTATATTAAAAAATACAAAATCGAATAATTCCGAATAGTCGTCCGAATACCGATTATTCTCTATTCAGTGACCCCTCCGACTGAATACCGAATACCGTCTTCTGCAACACTGGCCGAGTCCGAATACAGGGCTATGGCTTAAGAAAGTACATAAATGATGTGGGACCGAGCAGTACTAGGTGATCTACATGTAGAGGTTCCTCTACCCATAAAGTTACACTGCGATGACCAGACTGCTCTATTCATTGCAAACAATCCTGCGTTCCATGAGAGAACAAAACATATTGAGGTAGATTGTCACTACACCAGAGACATGATTCAGAAGGGCATGATTTCTGCTTCCCATGTCAGCTCTGGAGAGCAAACCGCTAACATCTTCACCAAGCCACTGCTCAGAGGATCATTTCAGAAGTGTTCATCCAAGCTGAGCATGATCGATATCTATGCTCCATCTATGTATCTCTTTCTTATTCTCTATTTCTGTTTTCCCCTTTATGTATACCCATAGGCCTCTACTATATAAGAGAGCCTAGGGTTCTCAGAAATAACAATGCTCTTATTTTTCTTTAACAACTTTAAATATACCATTAAATATATTAGAATAAGTTTAATTTTTAAAAAAAAGAAAGAAATTGACTTTAAATATAACATTAAGTATATTCGAATAAGTTTACATTTAAAAAAAGCAAAAAAAATAAAAAAATCTCTATGTAAAAGTCGGCTGAGTAGTCGGCCGATTAGACCGATTAGTCGGGTTGACCGGCTAATGGCCGGCTAGGCCTCGAGTTGGCTACCCCCCTCCCTCCCCCCCACTCGACTAGTCGGCCGACTTTTACAACAATGGGTGATGAAGATATCTATCATCTTTTTTGGGTGTGATGGCTCGAGGGTGGGCTAGGAGAAATCCAGTTGCACTGGGATACTAACGGATTGTGCAGCTAATTTCTGACTATATTGGTTCCATCTGGCGGGGCTTTGAGGAAGATCGAACCAGGACTGTGGCAATGGTTTGGTCTCCTGGGATGACCATGAATGGTTGATATTAAAATTCGCCTTGCTATATTTTATGCTGAAAATATGATTTAACATGTGAATCTCTTACCCAATTGCTGGTCTATGTAGATTTTCTGACTGCTAAGCCCTGTACTTTTTTTTGTTCACACATGAGTAGAAAGCAACACTGAACAACTCATGGTAGTTTATTCATTTATATTAAAAGAGATGAGACACGATTTTAATGGTTTAGCCACTAACCAGAACTGACACAAAAATTATAAGTGCTGTGGTAGTAAAAGCGTAGTCCGGGCAACCCTCAATGAGAAAAAAAACATCTGCATACTGGAGGAGACGAAAAAATATAGATGCCTTCATCATCATTAGTAAAACCAGTCAGCACCTTGTGGCAAAACTCCCCTAGCCCCCTTTACTAACACATCTGCATTTAACACAAAGAATAAAGGTGCCAAAGGGCCAACTAACACCTTTCCATGGTAGATACAGCATCTTTTAGGTCGCCCATTCACAGAATACAGAAGGCAACCTTTATAACCCAATGCTTCATCCCAACTACACATTCAGCATGTTTGAGAGATAAGCAGACAAATGGTCATCAAGTGTCTTAGAGGGCAAACTTCTTCCAGAGAAACCCCTGTGTCTTCTGCCTTTGCCATAAGATCACCACCTCAGAAGTTGTCACAAAGCTCTCCAAAACAGTGTCCCTTGATGGTGTAATGCCCTGGGGGTTAACATTACCAACAACCTCAAGTGGATGATTCATTAGGAGCTTGAAAATAGTAGGGAAAGTCCTCCACACAGTCCGCAGACACCTTTTTAGACAGATTTATAGAAATTATAGTTTGACAAATCATGAAATCTGGAATAATGCACTATAACACATATTTAGGAATTATTTAAGGATTCTTTGCAGAACTCAGTTGGATCATCTAGTCAAATAAAGAGATGATTCTATCATAACCGAAGTCTGAGAGGATGCTAAGGTGTCCACCCCAGGTATATTACTCAAAAATGAGTTTAGAAAAACTTACAGGAGACAAGATTCTTGAAGTGTCTTAGCATGGATACAAACATTTTCATAATAAAACCTATCACCTGAGAAGATAGACTGTTTCTAGCTAACCAAACGGACGATACAGTAGCAATCAGAAGTAGCAAGTAAGCACGGGGCCGTAGTTTTGCAGCATTCAGAGAGTCCCAAAAAGTCTCAAAGCTTCGAACATTCACCCATGCAAGTCCAGCATCCCACCAAATGGTGCAAGTTCTAATGCAGCGGAAGAACAAATGTTCGATTGATTCAATCTCAGAGTTGCAAAGAAGGCATTCAACAGTGGCACCTGCGATCAATCTCGAGCAGCATTCCCTAGTCAAGATATGTTTCCTTCGAAGAAGCAATAAGAAGACACAAATCTTGCTCTATAACTTCAACTCCCACATAAGCTTGAAATCACGAACAAGGACGACATCAAACGGAGCTGGAGGTTTATCGGCTGACTTGTAGGCATGCTTGACTGAGACATCGTCTTCCCTCCATTTCAAATGGTGAGAGGTTGCTTTGCCCTCAAATTTAAACCATATGGGGTGATACAACTCCTACTAGAATTATAGGTGGTGAAACACTATGAGGAGTTCACCATGGGGGTTGATATTGGGACTCTACTTCCAATAGAATACCACACGAAAAGAATTATAGTGGTTTTCTTGCTGCTAAATGTTGTAATGCACTTGTAGTTATGTCCTGTCAGGATTCTGTAACTCTCTACTAACTTTTTTTTCCATCCAGCTTCATATGGAGGGAGGGAGCTGCATTCTGCAACAGAAGAATGAGGTTCTTTTGCACCCTTATTTATTTAGAGTCATATTTTTGCCTCTTTTTTATACATATGCAGGTAGAAAGTCTCAATTGTAGATATGTCGTTACATCTGCTGATTGCTTCGAACTTAATGGTTGATTACAAATTTGTTTATAATTGCAGCAAAATACTCACATTAAGTGTGTCTTTCTTTACATCTGTATATGTCATGAGATGGAAAGAGTTTTTCCTTCGAAAGAACTAAAGTATCCACCATCATTTGATGGGCGTGTTGTTTGCTATCCTAAAGTTAAGATAATTCGAGATTACTTGGCATGGAGGCAAGTGGATTGTGAGTATATTAAATTTGCATAATTTAAGCTGGCATTTTTTTTGAGTTGACATTTTTTTATTCTTTAGGTTAAATGATTATTTTAGATGTAGGGATCGACTAACGGGGTTCTCCTTACATATTGGATTTTTATAACGTGTGGCCCTTCTGAGATATTGCAATATCAATTATGACCCTCCCTTTTTAGAATCTCACTTGTACCCCCGACTTCTTTCACATTTATCACTTGTACCTCTCGAGTTAGTTGTCGTCCATCTGCATCTCAAAGAAATGTAAAATTTTTTAGACACAAAGACACTTAAATTGACTAACTTGGGTAGATATGTCCTTCATTCTTCTCCCTCCTCCTTCCTCCTTCCTCCTCCGCCCCCTCCTCCCCAGGCCCCACCACTGCCCCCTCCAGCCCCTCCTTCGACAACCCCATCCTCTGGCCCCTCCTCCCAACCTCGCCCCCTCCACCGCCCATGCCAACCCCTCTTGCCCCTTCCTCTCCAACCCCACTACTCATGCTCCACCCATCACGGAGAATCTCGAACTAGTCCATAGCAGAAGAGTGCCACACTTCTCGCACCTCAGATTAGTCTACTATTGATAATCTCGCACCAATCCCCTTCCATAGTCGCTCGAACTTGAAGGAGCTCCGTCGTTCTTTGGCAGCCTTCGTGGGAGCTACCTCTGAGCAACAACAGCCAACCTTCGTCTCCTTTGCCTCCACGGGGGCTCTCTAAGGCACGGATCCAACCTCGAAGTTGTTGTTGATGCGGAGCTTTGACTTCGAGGTAGCAGGGGGTCGTGCAACTGCTTTCAGATACTGGTGTGTGACCACCTTTGGGTACTTGTGAATGGTTGTGGGGAGGGGTGTGGAGCTCAAGCCGAAGCTCGACTCAATGGTGAAATGAAGATGGAGTAGGAGTTGTGGTGAAACAAAGGTGGAGGTCCGAAGGAGGTGGAGGGTAGCGAAGCGGAGGTAGGAGGTGGGGGGGAGGTGTGCTTGGTCATTTTTTGCCCCCTCTTAATCACACATTAGTTCAAATGAATCATAATTAAGTTGAAACCATTGGTGGTTAAACTAAAGGAAGTGCACAAGTGATAAATGTGAAAGAAGACATGGGTACAAGCGATATTCCAAAAAAGGTGGGGGTATAACTGATATTGCAATATTTCAAAGGGGCATAACCCTTACATATTTAAATAGGGTAAATCACATATTGGGTCCTCATCTATGGCCCAATTCCAGTATGTGTCCCAATCTTTCAAATGTAAGAAAATGGGTCTTGATTCTGTTTCTATAAACGGTACCGTTAGAAAAGAGAGAGAGATGGACTAAAGTGTGTATTTCGGAAGTAGTATTGTCCGAAGTGCCCATTCTTGGAAATGGACAATTTAGTCCATCTCTTTCTTTTTTCTAACGGTATGAAGACCCAATATGTAATTTACCCATTTAAGTACTCATAGTACTTAGCACCTTTGAAAAATCTGTGCAAAGGGAGTGCTTGTATTGAATTAATCATTTGTCTTTTATGGGACTTTTAAGAAATGCTGAAGCCTTGTTATTTTTGTCATGTTTTGTAGGTCACATTAACAATCAGTACAACACATGTTTCTGGATGTTGGTAAAATCTGGAAAAACAGAAAAGGAGGCTCAAGAGATTCTAAAGGTAGTTGTTTTCTTCATCCTTTAGAGCTAGCCTTGTCAATTTTAGACCTTTTTTACATTTTCTGGTATTTTTAAATTATATGCGATGGTAGATAGAGACAAAATAACATGCGTATCATATTATATATTTTCTTAAACTTGGCCCAGTTTCATCCATTCACTACCTCAATTATATCTATTCTGGGTTAGATCTGTTCACCTAAATTTAAACGAGTAAGATTTGTTTTAGATATACAATTTCAACATGTTAGAGGAGACATATCAGCCTTTCAGGTGGGCTTGTCATACCAGGTGTATCTTGTTTTATCAACTATTGTCACGCTCCCATTGTTCTATGGCTATTTCCTAACAAATTTGGTCTTTTCATTTGACGACACATCTTACTATAACATCCCATTTTTATTGTGGACATTTCTCTACATATTTTTGGTTCACAGTCCAACACGTGTACCATATAATATGATTGTTCTTCTGCTTTAAAATAAACATGTTTGTACTTTCCAATGCGTCTTCTCGTTACAAAGAGAACCTAAACTTTTTTCCTGTCTCAACCAATCAGGATTAAATTTCTTTTTTAGAAGGTCAATCAGTGCCCGTTCAATTTAAAGTGCATCTGGTACGAGATAATTCTAAATTTGGGATTGTTTGCATATCTTTTCTTTCATGTATAACTTTGCTGACTACTTCCCTTCATCCCAAAGAGCTCGTGATTTTTCATCACATGCAACATGATCACCCACAATCGAAAAACCAATTTATCCATATAATTGCATGCAATCTATTCAATTATTACAAAATTTGTTTCCCAAAAAATTTACTTGGATTGCTTCTTTCTTTTTGGCTTCGTTTGGTTGCAGAGTTGGGTTGGGGTACACCGGTGTACCCCTCCTTCTAAACCTCCAGTCTTCCTCACAGTTTACTATTCACAGGGATATCCCAACCCAATCCAACCCAGCAACCAAACAGACCCTTTGAATCTGTTTGAATTCTCCTTCCTTCGAGGCGGAGTTACTGATCAATGAGAACACGTGACAGAGGACGTGTTAAATGTTGGATAGCATGAAGCAAAGTCCATAGATAGACTAATGCGAAAAGGGCAATTGATTTCAGTTCCATTAAAATGATGTTTTGACCAACATTAGATTATTTGAATGCACATGAGCAAATAAGGCTTTGGTAGCCGACCCTATTTAATGTGGGAAAAGGATTTGTTGTTGTTATATGAGCAAATAAGGATGCAAAGGCAAAAGCTTGTTGTCTTAATTTATTTAGCATGGAAGTTTTCATGTATTGAAAAGCCTTACAAGAACATCTATGCTATTGTCGTTTCCATGTTTGTAGGTGTACTAAATTTCTTCTTTACGGTCTTGTTAGAGTATTTGGTTGTGCGCCCTTTGAGTTGTAGCAGGGTAAATGGATACTGGAGAAGATCCATTTACCCCATCCAATGTTTAGTCCCACATCGTCTAGTTGTGGGACTTGGAGGCTCTGGAGAGGCTATATAAGGAGCGCCAGACCTCCTGTACTCATTGAGAAAAAGCAATGAAGCATATGCCCTTTGAGGGCTTCTCCCGTGGTTTCATCCCGCTCTTCACGGAATAGGGTTCCATGTAAAATCATGGTTGTCCATGTTCTATCTTTCTTGTTCATGCTCTGTTTATCAATCGCTTCCGCAATCTTCATATTTTATAACATGGTATCAGAGCGATTTCGATTCTTGAGGATTTCATGCTCTTTATTTTTCTAGATTCGAGTTGTATTTCTGAAGATCAGTGTACTGTTCATATTCATAGTTTGTTCGAGAGATTTTATTTTAGGGTTCTTCGGAACCCTAGATGATGTTCCAGCACACACAGGCGCACAAGAATCATGCGCCTCCTCGATGCTCCTGGTCGTTGCAACTGAAATGATCCAAGGCGCTGCAACCCGAAGCCCTAGCCGCACTCAGGCGGCGGTCTTTTCACGCAGGAGACACCACTACCTGCAGCCCAAGGCGGCACATCGTCCTTCAAATCCAAGGCACGAGCCCAGGCGATGTCCCCTGCATCGCGAACCCACCGGGCGAGATCCCGCGCAGGCAGGAGTACCATTGAATCCAAGCGGCGCGAGGGGACCTCCTCCCTCAGGCAATCCATCCTCACTCTTCGCAGGAAGGCGGTACCATAGGGCGGCGGCACCAACAATGTCGCAGCCCCCACGAGGAATACTCCAACAACCAGTCCCGCACGCGGCGCTCCTCAGTAGCAAGCGGCACGCCCTCGCGCTACATCCCTGGGAGGCGCCGCCCAGCAACCAGTCCCGCGCGCGACGCTCCTCTCTTGCCCTCCAGCGCGCGTGAACAGACACCAGGCGCGCGCGCAGGCGATCTTCCAAGCGGTGTCTCTCTCCCGCAGCCAGCGGCATCGAGCCGTACCTCCAGGCGACGCACGACGGCAGCAAGTCCAGCCGTTTCTTCTCCATCGGTAAAGGCGGCGATGGCCGCATATCTTCAGCCGCCTTCTCCCTCTCTTTGGTCTCCCTCGCTAGAGGTGGAGTCCAGCGAGCCCAAGAGAGACACCCCTCCTCCGCGATCATCTCTCCTCTCGTCGCGGCGAAGATCAGAGCCCCCCCATTGGGGAGGCGGCGAGTGTTTGAAGCATAAGGGGTTCCCACGTTGGGAACCCTAACGTAGAGGGTGCTGTTAAAAAAAAGGAGGGATGGTGCTGTTAAATGAAATGTAGAGGGTGCTGTTTAAAAAAAATGGTGTACTGCAAATTACGGCCAAGATGGACCGTGATATCAAAAGAAAAAAATATGAAAAAAGGAGGGAGGTCTAGCCGTAAAAAAAGGGGCTGCAATATTGTTGTGTCCATGTGGTCGTATATTTTTTTTAAAGAAAAAAAGGCGCGTACAAGGAAAAGCCGTACACAAATTTAAAAAAATAAAACAAAACAAAAACAGAAGTCGAAAAAAAAAAGAAAAAGTGTGTTTAAAAAAATATTGATGAAAACCGAAAAAAAAAGAGTCGACGACTACAAAAAAATGTTTCGAAAAAAATGGATGTCTTGAAAGCCGACAAATGTGTGATCGGCTAAGTGGTTTTTTTGTTTATCCCCGTCATTGTTGTCTTCTCCCAACTTGGTCGACGTCCATGTTTCCGACAAGTATGGGAGAAAGGGGGAGTATATGTAGAGTCGCGGGTCTTCTTATTTTACAGATTCTCCAGACCATGCAGTTTCCAGACTCTACAGTTGGCAGATTCAGACTCGATAGATTGATCAGAGTCCAAGATCGAGGCACTCCAAGATGAGAGGCCCATTTTCGAGATCTCCAGAGGAGAGACTCATTTTCAGACACGCACATGGATGCATTCAGATGAGCATATGTTGCCATCAATTGTTCGTGGTCCCCATCATTATTCTTGTTTTGTAGGCCAGAGTTTTCATGTGAGCCATAGGGACTCCATAGTAGAGGACCATTCCCTATGCCATGTTGGCAAGGATTTTCATGTGGTATCATAGGTACACCAGAGCAGTGCACTATTCTCTGAGCCAGACGGGAGAGACCCAGTTCTCCTACGAGGAGACTATTTTCAGACTCCATTCTCCTGCGACCGTGGACTCCGACGAGGATTGCACAACCACGACTTATTCAGTTCGACCCTTTTCAGAGATGGAGCAGTTGTCCACATTATTGTGGCGGGCCAGAGTACTCCGACGAGGAGACTCATTACCAGTTGCAGTGACTCTGACAGACGCAGTTCAGAGCACATGATCTCCGAAGAGGAGATTCAGAAGACTCACACTCCAGCCCGTTTGTCCTCCTTAACTGCACGGCATGAGAAGCAATGTCCTCGATTGCAGCAATGTGCGCGTTGGGTTGATATTGTCCGTAGTGTCCTGTAGCGTCGTTGAGTTGAGTTTATTTCTGTTTGTCCAAACTGAGCATTGCATGCTCTAGCTTGAGGGGGAGTGTTAGAGTATTTGCTTGTGCGCCCATTGAGTGGTAGCAGGGTAAATGGATACTGGAGAAGATCCATTTACCCCATCCAGTGTTTAGTCCCACACCGCCTAGTGGTGGGCATTGGAGGCTCTGGAGAGGCTATATAAGGAGCCCCAGACCTCCTGTATTCATTGAGAAAAAGCAATGAAGCATATGCCCCTTTAAGGGCTTCTCCCGTGGTTTCATCCCGCTCCTCACGGAGTAGGGTTCCACGTAAAATCATGGTGTTCCATGTTCTATCTTTCTTGTTTATGTTCTGTTTATCAATCGCTTCCGCAATCTTCATATTTTATAACAAGTCTCCTTGTAGGTCGTATTGATACAACTGATTTTGACTGTCAAATAACCTTTTTATCACAGGGAACTCGGACCCGGGAGAAAAATGAAATACTTTTTCAACCATTTGGCATCAATTACAATGAACTTCCAAGTATATTCCGAAAAGGATCATCAGTATATCGAGAAAGGGTGAGTGTCTATTTAGCATGGAAGGACATATCGATATCGGTATCGATATCGGTACCATGTCGATATCGATATATCGCCGATATATCGGCGATATATCGACGCCATATCGCCGACATCGAGATTCAGCATGCCTTTTTTGTGTGTCGATAGCCGATATCGGACATATCGGCGATATATCGGTGACCTGTCGATACCGATATATCGTCGATATATCGCCGATATATCGGGATACGACCTTCCATGCTATTTAGCATATTTCAATTGGCTTGTGTAAGTGGCTATATTTTTCCTGCTGATTGATAACCACAGATTTCAAGAGAACCTAAATGGTGTCTCACACAAGGCGGAGACAACCGTCGCTGTGGCGACTCTCAAATGAAACCTGTATTTAATCAACAATTAACCCACACTAAAGATCAATAAATTAGAAATAATGTGGAGTTAAAATTTATTTTTAACTCTGCACAAATGGTGTAAAGGGCAAGTATGCAGAGAGTTCGAACACAGGGAGCAAACAGGGTAATTCAAAAATTTGTGCACAAGTGAGTGTGTGTGTCAAGTGTCTATACTAAGCAAGCAAACAATGAAATTTTTGTGGGTTTTGAATTTTTAATTTTTAATTTTGTATTTTGATTTTTAATTTTCTGATTTTTATAATTTTATATTTTATATATATATTTTTTCTTTTTAAATATTGGAATTTAAAAGCAATGTAATAAAAGACAAGATGAAATATTTATAAAAATATGCAAAAATGATCAAAAATTCAGAAATAAAATGTTTTTGATATTTTTAGGATTTTTTACTGTTTTTGCGATTTTTGGGTATTTTTCAAGGTGTTTTTGGTATTTTTAAATACTGAAATAGAGCAAAACAGTGAAATGAGTGCTGGCTGTGAATGAAATGGTAGTTAAAAATAGCCAACAGCAATCAAAATTTTCCACACTATTTTTCGAATAAAGATAATGAAAAATAGAATAAACGGGAACAGAGTTTGTGATTTTTGGATTTTTCTTTGATTTTATATATTTTTTTGAAGTTTTTGAGTGTTTTTAAATTTTTAGTGTTTTTCTTTTGATATTTTTAGTGGTTTTTGGACTGACACTAAAATAGGATATAATAGACACTAGGTATTTTTTTTGGGATTTTTAGAGGTATTTTACTATTTTTTTGGTATTTTCTAAACTAGACAGTGAATAAAAAGCATGTTTTTGATTTTTAATAAATATAAAAATAAAACCAAATCAAAAACTAAAATTAGGGCGTCAAAATACAAGTATCCAGGAGCTAAACCCTATTTTTGTGGAATTTTTGGACTTAAAATGATAGGTTAAATAGTTACAACAAGCATCCGAACAATTAACAGGCCTGGGAGGGGCATACATGCAATTTCCAAAACATCCAGGGGCTATTTGCAAAATTTCCACAAAAATATAAACTAAATATTCAATTTTAAGGGCCAAACAACAATTACAATACCCGCCTGGTTATCGGTGTAAATTGCCCCCCAGGGCACGTGACTCGCACGCACTTGGCAGGGACCAAAATGCAATATTTGAAACTATCAGGGGGATCGATGCAAAATATCCCAAAGTTTTACACTGTAATACAAAATCTTGGGACTACACTGAAATAACTAAACCCCAGGGGGGTCCTTGCAAAAAGCCCACCACCTCACGTGTACAGATCACGTGAGGTGACGTGGCGGAGGACCTAAGTGTAAATAAAAATAAGTGCAGGGGCTTACATACAAATAACCCAAAGTTTTTATACTACAGACGAAAGTTTAAATACTAAACAGTAAATACAAAAGGCGCGAGGGTTAATGTGCAAAATACACTTGGCGCGTGATCCAACGGCTGATGGGGGGCCACTTAAACACGTGGCGCAATCTGGACTGTCGATGACGCTTCACTTGGACGGCGGAGATTAGATCATCTGGGGACGATCGGACGGTGGAGACGTGGCGCGATCCAACGGCGAATGTGCAATCTGGGAGCGCTCCTCGATCCAACGGTTGGGAGTCGATGACGAAGAACGACGTCGGTCGCCGGCGAGGGCGAACTTCGCCGCTCCAGCTCTTCGTCCTCCGGCGATTTCTGGGCTTCAAAATGGACAAGGAGCTTCCTGGGGGCCTTCTCTTTCTCCTGGGGGCATCAAAAAGCCATGGCGACGGCCGTGACACTCGCAGGTGGTCGGCGGAGCTGGAGGGCTCGGCTGAGCTCCGGCGAGCAACAAAATGGCGCCCAGGTACGAGTCAACGACCTTTGACCCTACAAACGTGGTTAAGAGGTCCAGGGCAAATTGCCTGGACCTTAGGTGGACCTAATCGAGGCGAACGGCGAAGTGGCGATGGGTGACCGGAGGTGCGCTCCGGCGAGGGGGTATGATTTGGTGACGAAGTCGGCTAAACCCAAAATTTCTTGGGGGCTAATGATCCTAGACCTATGGCTAAGCTAATGAGCGAGAAATAAAAGGGGGAAAGGGCCCTCAATGGCCGGAGCCAGAGGGAAGAAAGTACCTCGACCGCCGAGGTTGCGGGAGGTGGCGGAGTCGTCCTCGACCTCGTTCGCCTTGGCTGAGAAGCGCGCGGTGGAGCTGTCACCTCCAGCAATGCTCCGAGCACCAGAGAGGCGGAGAGGGGTGGACCAAGGGGACTCAAATTCAAAATGAAAAGGAGGGGTCGTTATATCTGGTTTGACCTCGAGTTGCAGGGGCTCGAAGATCGACGATCCTGGAGCGCCTCAGTGATCCTTGGCCCGATGTAAACACATGGCGGGCAAGAGGGATGATCGATGGAGAAAAATGCAGAAGGAATCAAGACGAAAGGGTCAAAGGAATGGTTGGGAAAAAGCCGAGAAAATGGTTTAAAAACCAAGTCGTCTGACAGGGGTAGGTGGGAAGGACGACCAGTTGACCTAGGTCAACTGGGACCGTCTCCTGATTGGTCCACGTGGACCAATCAGGAAAAATCCCTGATAATTATTTTGTAAAATCAATTAAAAATAGAATAAGGCCGAATTAATTAATGGTTATAAAATAAAAAATATTCGTAATTTTATGTAGTATTTTATTATGATTTTTAATTAATTTTATGAGGTATATTTTTAAAAGTTCACTTTTTAGCCTTATATAGGTATAATACCTATGTCTTTAAGTATTTAATTCTTATTTTGTGTATTTTAATTTCATTATTTTTATTTATTATTTTCTAAGATTCTAAGATACTTTTATGTACACAAAGTTATTTTTATTTTATTTTTCTGATTTATTTTGTATAATAATAAAATAGAAGTATATTTTATATAGATATAAATACAGGTATAATACCTATGTATCAAATATGTATGTATTTTGTTTTAAGTTTTATTTAGGTTTTTTTATTTTGATTTTAATGCACATATATATTGTAAGTAATATTTACAACATTATAAAAATATAAAAATGAATAAATAATGAATAAAGAATAAATTGAATATTTTAATCTGTACAAGTATACAATAGGGGTCCAAAACTCAACTTTCAAACCGTAGCTCCGCCAAATGCGAAACCACCGCCATTAAATAGCTTATTTTCTTCTATATACAATTAAAGATGAGTATGCTGCAATTGGAGTTGTCGTTTGTGAGATACGGGTCTGGAAAGTTGGGATTCTGGAATTTTATTCAGACCATAACTTTTTATCTGTACATTACTTTTCTGTGAAATCAATTTTGTATTTTTTTTCTTTATAAAATTATCTACAACTTTCGTGTACAAAGTTTCTTTATTTGATGTACAAAAAGTGGAACCAAAAATAGGTCCCAAAATGAATAAAGAATGAACAGGAAGTATAGGTATTTACACTGTATTTTTGACCTTATCTCTCCCTACTTTATTCCTTGTCGACCTATTCATCAAGATGCCTAGGTCTCGGGGTTTCGGGTCATAAAATATTTGCAATATTTTATTCTTTTTCTTTTCTTTATTTATTCTATAATTTTGGCCTTAATTACAGTATTTTATACACTAATATGATGCACATGCATGAATGCTAAGATGATGATATTAATGATATTTACAGGCATTTGCTAGGGTTTTGATGCCAAAATGATAGAATAAAGATGATGAAATGTGGATTCATCATCCCCCTATACTTTGCCTTTGCTAGTCCCTAGCAAACACTTATGCAATAAGTGCAAAAAGAAAAAGAAAGAAAAGAAAAAGAAGAACTTGGATTTAATTTGATCATTAAACTTGTCTTCATAAAATCAAAGTTTGGAGCTTAAGTCGGACCTTAGGAATTTTAGTGCGGTCGGAACCTTAATGAGAACCAAATTTGAAATCCAACAGTCCTTGAGAATCCCAAAACTCTGCTCAAGTCTCCTCAATAGCCAGATCAGAAATATTTCAACTCGTACGCAAACTCTTACGACTATGAATCTGACTCGTACAGTATAAGTGATATGTAGCTCCCCACCTCAGAAGTAACAAAGAAACAACCTCCCCCACTTTGGTAACTCTAATGCCTCGGTCTAGCAACTCTTTCCTCGAGAAGCGGGGTATTCCCTTCTAAGTTCAAGTGCAACCGGCTCAAGAAGAGGGGGAATAAGAGGTATAGAATTTTGGGAGCTCAACCAGTGTAGCTAAGTCTCCCGCTGCAAGCTTCATGAGATGTAACATGGATACCATAAGCTTTTGCTTTATTGGACTATATACACTCCGGTGGGGTTATTAAATTTTCAATCCGACCCACCACTTTTTTGGAGTTACTTCTTCTTCTTTTTCAAATGCATCTGTACAACATATCTACATGGTGCAGCATATATACAAGAAATTTCTTCTTGAGCCAGTAGACTATCCCTCTTTTGAAGCTTTATTGCAACCCACGGCTTCTGTCTTTAGCCTTCATCACCACTAGACCAAGTTGAGGCGCACTTCCTTCACTAGAAGAAGAAGAGAGGTTCCGCCTAGAAGTACTACCCTCATATGCTACCCCAAGCCAAAGGAAACTGCCTCCTCACCACCTCATCCGTGGAGAGCTATGTGAAAGGTGCAGGAGTCCAAGTTAGGTCATTATCAACAACAGTCGTGCGTGTGCTCCGAAATACTCTACTTAGGCAGTCAAGAATCCATTGAACCAAGTCCCGTGATCCTCAAAGAATTAAGTCAACTAGACCTGAAGTACCTCAAACCTAGTTCCTATAAGGTTCCTGTTATTAGGTAGATTTTAAGGTCCAATCAAGCTCCAATCTCCGGATTTTACTTAGACTTGTTCAACTATCAGACTCAATCCGAAAAATGCGAATGCTATGCAATGCAGAAAATATTTTTGTGATGCAATTTTCAAAGATTTTGAACTTTTTATGGATTTTTGAAAAGATGATGACGATGCATATGCATTTTTTTGTATTTTTCAAAAAGATTTTTCAGATGTTTTTTGGATTTTAATTTTGCAAATGTTTTTGGGATTTTTGAAAAGAAAAGGTTTTGGCTAAAAACTAGGTGAAAAATATGTACACGGGAGTGCTTCTTATATATACAAGAAGTGGATTTTTAAGAATTTACAAGGGTAAGTGATCAATTTTATAAGTACATATAGTGGATTTTGGTGTGATGTAGGTATTCCTCAAACTTATTTGACACAAGGTTTTTCAAACAATTTTTGAAAACTATAGTTCAAAATAATTTTTACAAACATTTTACAAACATGTACACACATTTGAAAATCATTTTGCAAAGGTTTTCAAAACAGTATAGATAGATTTTTCAACATATTTTTGCAACCATTTTTCAAACCATTTGCAAATCATTTTTCAAATATTTTATTTCACATAAAGAAAAGAAATTTTACAAACCACACATTTTTACACAGGTTGAAAACTTGTAACAAAACATTTTCAAAATAGTTTTCAATAGATGTTCACAAAGATTTTCCAACTATTTTTCAAACATTTTGCAAAAAACATTTTCACCTGATTTATTAATCAGTAATTACAAAAAGAATTTGAGGAATAAAACACCTTTTTATTAAGGAACTTTAATGAATTTTAAAGAATTATTAGCCATATTTATTAAGAAAATACGAAAGTACGAGTTATGGCTAAAGTATATATACAGTATATACGACCCCCCTATACTTAGCTTGAGCTATGTCCTCATAGATCGGAGAGAAGAGAGAAGACATAACTCGTACGAAGTATAGGCAAGTCTAAAGAATAAAGAAAGAAATGAATGAATGAACCAATGAGAAGTTGACCGTCCCCCCTATACTTAGGATCAAATAATCCTAAGTATAGCAGGTTGTACACAAAGCAGGGAGGGTCAAGGGTGGGAATGAACAGATCGTACTCAGATTGTTTCCCCCTATACTTAGGGTAAGATATCCCTAAGTATAGACAAGAAGAGGAGACAATGGAGAGGATCGAAATGAAAATGACAGAACTCGAGGTGCACGCCCCCCTATACTTATGACAAAGTACGTCCTAAGTGTGGAAAACTGTCTACAAGGGCGGCATCTTTTTGATAGATGAAGAAGGTAGAAGAGGAAAAGAAGAAAAGAAGAAAAGAAGAAAATAAATCGTCAGATGAAAGTGATATGAACAGATGGATCTGTACAGCGGAAGATGAAATTGATCACCATGTACGAGATGCAGATGATGAGAGTCAAAGGACACATCTCATACCAGAAGAATGGGGGCAACGTCAATGGTCGGCGGATCATGATCAAGATATAGTTTCAGGCGTTGACCATTGACGCGGAAGGTAGAGGAAGATGACGGTTCAGATATGTCGATGCTACCATTGTCATGTACCTTCCTGACCACGTAAGGACCTTTCCACTTGCTCTGCAACTTCCCTGGGAATAATTTCAGCCTGGAATCAAACAACCATACTCTCTGATCTGGCTCAAACTGTTTATGGCCGATATGCGAATCATGCCATGTCTTCACTTTTTCCTTGTACTGTAGGCTGTTGGAAAAGGCTGTATCTCTCAGTTCTTCCAGGGCTACCAATTCTGCTCTTCTCTGTTCTCCTATACTCTCGGGATCTAACAGCAACTCAGTGATTGCCCAAAAAGATTTGTGCTTGATCTCCACTGGCAGATGGCACGGCTTGCCATAGACGAGACGAAAGGGAGATGTCCCCAATGGATTCTTGAAAGAAGTCCGATAGGCCCATAAGACCGAGTCCAAAAGCTGTGACCAATCCTTTCGGTCTGGGCGGACAACTTTCTGCAATATAGTCTTTATCTCCCGATTCGATACTTCGGCAAGACCATTAGTCTGAGGGTGATATGGAGTGGCAACCCGATGGTCAATGTCGAACTCGTCTGCAAGGGCCCTAACCTTGTCATTGATGAAGTGAGACCCCCCGTCTGAAATCAAGACTCTAGGTACCCCGAACCGTGAAATGATATTTTTCCTCAAGAACTTGCAAACGGTTTTAGCATCTGCGGCTCGGGCGGGGATGGCCTCAACCCATCGGCTGACATAATCCACAGCGAGCAAAATATGCTCGAATCCCTGACTCTTAGGAAATGGGCCCATGAAATCAATCCCCCATGCATCAAAAACCTCACAGAAGTGAATGGGTTGCATGGGCATCATGTCTCTCTATCCGCATGTTCCCATTTTCTGACAGTCAGTACATCTCCTCACGAATTCATCAGAATCCTTGAAGAGAGTAGGCCACCATAGGCCGGATTGAAGCACCTTCTGTGCTGTCCTTTTTCCAAAATGATGTCCTCCTGCCTCAAGCTTGTGGCAGTATGTGAGGACGCTATGATGCTCTTCTTGAGGAATGCACCTCCTCTAGATACTGTCCCCTCCTTCATGATAAAGGACGGGATCCTCCCAATGATAAAACTTGGCCTTCGCCAGGAAGGTCTCGAGTTTCTGCCTGGGCCAACCTTGTGGGACCGTCTTGGCTACAAGATAGTTCACAATGTCGGCGTACCACGGGAGCGAGGTGACAGCCAAGATCGCCTCATCTGGAAATGTCTCTGTGATAGGTGCGCTGGGCTCAGGTTCCTCAAGATTCTCTAATCTGGAGAGATGATCCGCCACCACATTCTTGACTCCAGGCTTGTCCTTAATCTCAATATCAAATTCCTGGAGTAGAAGGATCCATCTGGTGAGACGTGCTTTGGCATCCTTCTTAGACATTAGGTACCGGATGACGGTGTGATCAGTGTAGATGGTTACTCTAGATCCGAGAATGTAAGATCGATACTTATCAAGAGTGAAGACTACGGCCAGCATCTCTTTCTCAGTCACAGTGTAATTCCGCTGAGCGGCATCCAAGGTCCGGCTGGCGTAGTGAATGGCAAAAGGCAAACCATCCCTCCTCTGTCCAAGCACAGCCCCAACGGCAAAATCTGAAGCATCCGTCATGATCTCGAATGGGAGAGACCAATCGGGTGGCTGAAGGACAGGAGCTGAAACAACCATATTTTTGAGAGTTTCAAAAGATTCAAGACACTTATCATTGACAATAAACTCGGTGTCTTTCGTCAGCAAGTCAGTGAGCGGTCGGGCAATTCGACTGAAGTCTTGAATGAATCGTCGGTAGAAACCGACAAGCCCCAGAAAAGACCGCAACTGACGTAAGTTGGACGGTGGACTGAGTTTTCTGATGATATCCACCTTGGCCGGATCGACCTCCATGCCTCTGTTGGAGACGATATGACCAAGGACCGTCCCTTGAGTCATCATGAAATGACTCTTCTCCCAGGACAAGACAAGATTGACCTCAATGCAGCGCTTGAGCACACGGTCTAGGCAGTCAAGACAAGCGACGAACCCGTCGCCATAGACCGAGAAGTCATCCATGAAGACCTCTAAACAGTCACCCACCATGTTCGAGAAGATGGACAACATGCATCTTTGGAATGTCACCGGAGCGTTACATAGACCAAAGGGCATCCGTCTGAAAGCATAGGTCCCAAACGGACAGGTGAATGTCGTTTTCTCCTGGTCTTCGGGCGCAATGGCCACTTGATTGTATCCAGAGTACCCGTCAAGGAAACAATAATGACTCTTCCCAGCTAACCGCTCGATAATCTGATCAATGAAGGGCAGCGGGAAGTGATCCTTCTTGGTGACCTCATTCAATCGTCTGTAGTCCACACAGACCCTCCAAGAAGTTGGTACTCTGGTAGCGATCTCCTCTCCAGACTCGTTGACAACTGTACTGATACCCGTCTTCTTGGGTACCACATGTAGCGGACTCACCCATTTGGAGTCGGAGATGGGATAGATGAAATCGACGCTCCACCACTTTGAAATTTCTTTCATGACTACGTCTCGAAGATTTGGGTTCAGCCGTCGTTGGAACTCACGTGACGGCTTAGCGTTATCCTCATGATAGATGTGGTGAGAGCAAAGATTTGGGCTCAGCCCCTGGAGATCAGCTATACTCCAACCGATTGCCTTGCGGTTTCTTTCAAGAACCTCCATCAGACGAGATTCTTGTTCTCCAGTCAAATCTGCTGAGATAATGACTGGGTACATTTCTGGCTCACCCGCAAGGAATCTGTATGTCATCGACTGCGGCAGAGGTTTCCGTTTTGGACAACTGGGAGGTGGCAGATCTGGCTTCTGATATGTCTGTGTAAATGCTACCAGGTCTGCATGGGAGAACTCTCGCTCTGCGTGAATTTCTAACGAAGGGCGGCCTGCTGAATCATCAATAAACTGCACTGGCTCGTACTTTGTCATGGCTGTTGGCTCAGAAGGAATCAGACAAGGCACATAATCATCAAAGTCATCCCAATCAATGTCTGAATCCGAGGGATCAGAAGAAGATGAACATGATTGAAATTCATCAGCACCACTCATCACAACACTGTCAGCTTCAGATATATCCTCATCTAGGGATGTGCTCTCCCGGCTCTCGACTGCCATGAGCTTGAGATACAGTGAATCTGTAGGCAAGGCGAGAGTCGGTGCTACGGGATCTTTCCAGTTGGATTCATCATCAGTTATCTCAAAATCACAAACCTGGTGGATGTCTAGCTCTTCCTCCGTCATCTGCTCGGCTTCGTTGGATTGCTCTGAGCATGCCAACTCTCTGGCCCTGGTCTGGTCGATCGTATCTATTTGTATGCTTTCGCCCTCTACGCGAAAACATACCGTCCCACTATTATGGTCGGATACCGCCTTGGCAGTGGCCAAGAATGGGCGTCCAAGTATGATGGGGGCATCGGTTACCGACTCAGGGATCTGCATGTCCAATACAACAAAGTCCACGGGGAATTTCAGGCCATGAATGGTAACGACCACGTCCTTCAACAACCCCTTCGGCCTCTTAATCGACCTGTCAGCAAACTAAAGGACTGTTCTGCTTCGAAGAAGAGGGCCAAACTCGAATCGCTTGAGTAAGGCTGCCGGAAGGAGGTTGATCGAAGACCCGCTGTCTAATAGAGTACGATCGAACTGTTGCTCCTGGATCTCGCATATGACATAGGAAGCTCCTGTATCGGGTCTCTTAGCTGGCAATGTGTTCTGAATGGCGCAGCAAGTGTCATGAGTGAGCATATGGATTTGATCTCTGTGCCTCTTCTTCCTTCGGACAGTAGTTATCTCTTTCAGGTTCTTTTTGAAGAAGGGGATATGCTCAAATGCTTCCCATAGAGTCAGCTGAATGTGAAATCTGTCTATCATCTGATTGTCGAACTCTACATGTTGCTCTTTTTTGGGGTTTTCTCATTTATTCCCCTTCGCTCGGCGGAGTGCCTCAGGGAAGGGGATGGTAGGGGCCTCCTCAGATGGAGGACTAGGAATCGGTCCCTGTGCCTGTGAAGAAGGAGAATCCATACAATAATCATCATTCACCACATATGGATCTGCAATTTGAACAGAAACCTTTCCTTTATTCATATTTTTATTTTTCTTTTTGTTCTCACAGTCCTTAGGTACAAAATGTGGCAACATCGCAGATGGTGGCTCAACAAAAGTAGATGTGGTGGCCTCAGCACCACCACTAGCACCGGTCTTCGCGGCATCAGCACCGCGCTCTGGTTCATCATCCAAAATGATGGCATAAGCACCACCGTTTGCATCTGGTCTCCCGACGGCATCAGCACCGTCGTCTGGATCTCCATCATTGGTGGCATCAGCACCACCGTCAACATCATCATGAGCGGCATCAGCATCGCTCCTCTGCTCCTCTGGCGCTCCTGATCCTGCATCTGGTTGTCGCTCAGAAGAGGCGCCGCCGGCTGGCATCCTACCGCTCCTAGTAGTAACAAAATCAGCATCATGATAGGAATAAGACATGTCACTCAAATAATCACTAGGAGAGGTATCCTCTGTAAACTCTACCTGCTCAGACTTTCTTTTCAGATTGTTCGGGTTAGGTTCAATCTGAGCGGGTATGGAGGCTTTCCCTTTTATAATCTCCCTCATATCCTGCCGGAATTCATCCATTTCTTGCCTGAAGGATGCTTGCTGTTCGGAGAGCAAGCGGGCAAGATCATCGAGAGTTGGGTTCTCAAAAGCGGAACCCTGAGAACCGGATGGTTGTCCCTGCTGGAATTGGGAATGTTGCTGCTGTTGTGGTTGATACTGGGAGTGATGGGAATAAGACTGCTGAGGCTGCTGTCGCTGCCTCCACTGCTGTCCCTGATAGGCGGGACGAGGGCCATTATGATATTGCTGCTGCTGGGCATACTGGGGCTGCTGATGTTGTTGTTGCTGGCTGTTCTGATGTCCTTGAGCAGGGTTCTGCTGCTGGGAGGAGGAGCCACCGTTGCCCCAACGGAATCCGGGATGATCACGACGAATCCCGGGTTGAGGGTATTGGTCGTACCATATCCCATTAACTTCCATCAAATGATCCTGCTCGAAGGAGGGTGGAGGAAGAACTGCCAGTGGCTGCTCCGGCTGATAGACCACCATCTGCGTGTCCGAAGATGGCGGCTGCGATGGATAGTACGGTAACAATGGAACCGGCTCTGCCTGGATATAGTTCACCTGACGGTACGAGGTAGAGGGCTGGTTGGCATTGCTAGTGCTCGGATCAGCACGTGATCTGGGAGGCTGTTGTGACTGAGTTTGTGCCTCCTGGACGCACAAGATCTGCGTCTTCAGATCACTCATGGTCTTGGCAATTTGGTCCATCTGGGCCATGCCTTGCATCTGCTTCTTCTCGAGGATCTCGAGGCGGTCCAGCTTCTCACTAATGATGCCCATGTCGGCTGCGGCTGATTCAGCTTGGGCTGCGGCAGCTGACACTGTGTTGGGACCGGCATCGATGCGGGCGATCCTCTGAAATGATCCCACTCCTTGCGGGGGCTTCTGCTGTGTGTAGACTCGGGCTTGGGCCATTATTGTGGAATTTTCTGCCATGCCTTCGTAGATGACCCAGACGTCATCTTCTCCCTTGGAGAAATAAGACCCATCGCAAGAGGCGTTCACTAGCCCCTGCAGCTCCGTGTCAGCCCACAAAAGAAACTCTGCACGAGATTGGGCTTGGAAATGTCATGATGTGGACACCGGTCAATGAGCTCTCTGAATCGATCCCAGGCATCATGGAATTGTTCATTTGGGATCATGACGAAGTTACTGATCATGGCTCTAGCTGCGTTGGTCCGGCCGAGAGGATAGTATTTCTTCAGGTATGTGGTCCGGAGATCTGCCCATGTGTCGACGAATCGCCCAAGGTGTTTGAGCCAATATGCGGCTCTATCAACCATGGCTCTAGCTGCGTTGGTCCGGCCGAGAGGATAGTATTTCTTCAGGTATGTGGTCCGGAGATCTGCCCATGTGTCGACGAATCGCCCAAGGTGTTTGAGCCAATATGCGGCTCTATCAACCAAAGAGAATGGAAAGGCAATCATCTTGATGGTGTCCTCGGTCATCAACCGATCATGGATAGTGCTGCAAATCATCTCGAATTCCTGGAGGTGGAGGTGCGGCTCTTCGGTCGGCAACCCATGGAACTTGGGTAGAAGATGGATAGTGTGGGGCCGAAGCTCGAAATCTCCGTGAATGGGTGGGAGTCGGATCCAACGATGAGTGAGGGATGCAGCTGGGTTGTGCAATTCCCTCATGATGGTCTGTGGTGGTCTCTCAACGTCTGGATCGCCTCCTCCTGCATCAGGTCCTCCTCCTCCTCCACCGCCACCGCCCCCAGGTCGGTTCTCTCTCATCTGTGCTATCTCTCTCATCAGATCACCCATGAATGTTCCCTGGTCACGGATCTGTCTCTGCATGGTCTCCAGGGACGCTAACAAGGAGTTGTTGATGGCCACCTGATCAATTATGAACGGAGGGTGATCATGGTCATCTGGGTGCTCGCCTCTGTCTGCCATTACTGGATCTTCTGAAAAAGCAAAAGAGGCCATCTCATGTGCTGTCGAATGATCTGAACTCTGTGAAGCACTGAATTCGGAAACTCTTGGACTGATGGAAGGAGAATGGGAAGGGTGGTTGAGGGGGAACAGGGTGGATGTAAACTCGGGCTCGGAGAGTGGACTCTCCGAGGTATTCCTAGATGAATGAGGAGGAGTGCTGGATAGCGGTGCCGACAAGGTCGGCCTAAGAGATCTCCGTCCCATCATCTTGATTATTTGGGAAGAGCAGGGAAAATGCAAGAGAAGAAGAAGAGGAATGAAATGAGATGCAACAAAATCGCGCACAATTGTGCTGTGTTTTTGATCTTGACCTAAACAAATCTAGCAATCAAACACAAATCAGGGGTAAGTTCACCAACTCAACACGTGAAGCCGTGAAGGTTCGGCTTTTATCTTGTCAATTTTATCTTGATTCAGGAAGTTATCTTTTCACGAGTCCTTAGAACGCTACGCCTAAAGGAGAGAGAGTACTGCCGGAAGAGTATCCCGTACTTGTCCTCCTCCTGTGTAACCTGTAGCTTGCACTTTTTAAGGTCCTTGTAACCCTTCCTGGATCCCTACTCAGCCAAAGAATAAGAGAGGAAGCCAATAGGCGAAACCGATACTTCGGAACTCGCTCGCAACGGAATCACCCGTGAGCGTGCAAGAACCTACTCGGACGCGAGACGATGAGACAGACACCCCCGTGAAGGCGTGGCCTAGGCTCGATA
The DNA here is from genome assembly GCA_037367405.1 of Ottelia alismoides. Classification (NCBI taxonomy): domain Eukaryota; kingdom Viridiplantae; phylum Streptophyta; class Magnoliopsida; order Alismatales; family Hydrocharitaceae; genus Ottelia; species Ottelia alismoides. Next base: position 83,876 of record JAZKJV010000404.1, read on the forward strand.
CTTCGGACAAGGTCGATGCTCTTCACAATAGAGAGTCACCAATGTTGACCAAGCCCTACTCGTCCACGTACGATAGAAGCGCCAATACTTCGGTAATCAGGCGATACACAAGGCAGCCACAAGCTGGGATTTTGGCTCTAATCCTTACGAAGCGCTCACCTCACTTGGAAGGAGACCTTCCCATGCAACCTGAAAACAAGTGAGGGTGTTACTCTCCCCAATCAATGAATTCAATTACCAATTTTTTTTGGTCAAGGTTTTCTTAGCAGTCCCTTTTTTAACTTTTTTGGTGTTATCGCTTCTTTTGAGTAGATTCAAACAAGCGCCTAACGATTTTTGTGTTTTCTTGATCCTACTTTGTCCAAAAACAGAGGGAGAATAGAGTCGGAAAAGCCATGCAAGTCGACACAAAGATGGAAATCTCACCTTTGTGCCTAAATGATGGATGCAAAGTAAGAAGACTTACAGCGAATCCCAGCTCTCTCCATGCGGGATGCAAAGCAGAATTTTATAAACCTAGTCTATATGCCGATATGCAATGCGGAAATCGTCCTAAGATAGGCAACTGCTAGCGTGAAGAACCACAAGTCAACCACCTATCGTCGATCCTAAGAGTCCGGTCTAGACCCTCCCCTCCTCTTCTCGACACATCGAGTTCAGGAGTAGCGCTTGATGGAGAGGGCTCGCGGCGCGGCGGATCTAAGAAAGGGGGTAACTGTTTAATTTTTAACTAAGTCCAAATACGAGCTATAGGTACATGCAAAGGTTATTAGTGTGTTTGGACCTAATTTAATCGATCAAGCAGGCCTAAATCTAAGGGCTCAATCCACAAAAGAAAGTGAAAATGAAATCAAAACCGGCAAATGACAGCGGTGAAAACTCGGTAAAAACTGCGGTGAGCCCCCGGGGTTGAACAAACACCCGGAAATTAGGCCCGGAATGTCCAAGAGTCCAAGTCCCTGTGTTATTACAAATTATCAAAGTCACTCTCTCACGAAAATAAAATGCAACTAATCTAAGCACTCTCTCTCACTCCTCCTGCTCTCTCCTGCCGGCTTGACCTAAGAAGGCCGGCTCCGCTTCCCAAGGTTGCTTCGGGTCACCTAGGCGATCCGCCTTGCTCTGCGGTCCCTCGCAAGAAGACAAACGAAGAATGGTCAGAATAGCTCAATCAATATATGTATCAAAAGTGCAAGAGAGATAACTGAAGCTATGGTAGACAACAATCACAAGCAAACAAAAATGTAAACTACTCGCTCTTGTTCCCCGGCAACGGCGCCATTTGATAAACACAGATTTCAAGAGAACCTAAATGGTGTCTCACACAAGGCGGAGACAACCGTCGCTGTGGCGACTCTCAAATGAAACCTGTATTTAATCAACAATTAACCCACACTAAAGATCAATAAATTAGAAATAATGTGGAGTTAAAATTTATTTTTAACTCTGCACAAATGGTGTAAAGGGCAAGTATGCAGAGAGTTCGAACACAGGGAGCAAACATGGTAATTCAAAAATTTGTGCACAAGTGAGTGTGTGTGTCAAGTGTCTATACTAAGCAAGCAAACAATGAAATTTTTGTGGGTTTTGAATTTTTAATTTTTAATTTTGTATTTTGATTTTTAATTTTCTGATTTTTATAATTTTATATTTTATATATATTTTTTTCTTTTTAAATATTGGAATTTAAAAGCAATGTAATAAAAGACAAGATGAAATATTTATAAAAATATGCAAAAATGACCAAAAATTCAGAAATAAAATGTTTTTGATATTTTTAGGATTTTTTACTGTTTTTTGTGATTTTTGGGTATTTTTCAAGGTGTTTTTGGTATTTTAAATACTGAAATAGAGCAAAACAGTGAAATGAGTGTTGACTGTGAATGAAATGGCAGCTAAAAATAGCCAACAACAATCAAAATTTTCCACACTATTTTTCAAATAAAGATAATGAAAAATAGAACAAACAGGAACAGAGTTTGTGATTTTTGGATTTTTTTTTCTTTGATTTTATATATTTTTTTGAAGTTTTTGAGTGTTTTTAAATTTTTAGTGTTTTTCTTTTGAGATTTTTAGTGATTTTTGGACTAACACTAAAATAGGATATAATAGACACTAGGTAATTTTTTTGGAATTTTTAGAGGTATTTTACTATTTTTTGGTATTTTCTAAACTAGACAGTGAATAAAAAGCATGTTTTTGATTTTTAATAAATCTAAAAATAAAACCAAATCAAAAACTAAAATTAGGGCGTCAAAATACAAGTATCCAGGAGCTAAACCCTATTTTTGTGGAATTTTTGGACTTAAAATGATAGGTTAAATAGTTACAACAAGCATCCGAACAATTAACAGGCCTAGCAGGGGCATACATGCAATTTCCAAAACATCCAGGGGCTATTTGCAAAATTTCCACAAAAATATAAACTAAATATTCAATTTTAAGGGCCAAACAACAATTACAATACCCGCCTGGTTATCGGTGTAAATTGCCCCCCAGGGCGCGTGACTCGCACGCACCTGGCAGGGACCAAAATGCAATATTTGAAACTATCAGGGGGATCGATGCAAAATATCCCAAAGTTTTACACTGTAATACAAAATCTTGGGACTACACTGAAATAACTAAACCCCAGGGGGGGTCTTTGCAAAAAGCTCACCACCTCACGTGTACAGATCACGTGAGGTGACGTGGCGGAGAACCTAAGTGTAAATAAAAATAAGTGCAGGGGCTTACATGCAAATAACCCAAAGTTTTTATACTACAGACGAAAGTTTAAATACTAAACAGTAAATACAAAAGGCGCGAGGGTTAATGTGCAAAATACCCTTGGCGCGTGATCCAACGGCTGATGGGGGGCCACTTAAACACGTGGCGCAATCTGGACTGCCGATGACGCTTCGCTTGGACGGCAGAGATTAGATCATCTGGGGACGATCGGACGGTGGAGACGTGGCGCGATCCAACAGCAAATGTGCAATCTGGGAGCGCTCCTCGATCCAACGGTTGGGAGTCGATGACGAAGAACGACGTCGGTCGCCGGCGAGGGCGAACTTCGCCGCTCCAGCTCTTCGTCCTCCGGCGATTTCTGGGCTTCAAAATGGACAACGAGCTTCCTGGGGGCCTTCTCTTTCTCCTGGGGGCATCAAAAAGCCACGGCGACGGCCGTGGCACTCGCAGGTGGTCGGCGGAGCTGGAGGGCTCGGCTGAGCTCCGGCGAGCAACAAAATGGCGCCCAGGTACGAGTCAACGACCTTTGACCCTGCAACTGCAAACGTGGTTAAGAGGTCCAGGGCAAATTGCCTGGACCTTAGGTGGACCTAATCAAGGCGAACGGCGAAGTGGCGATGGGTGACCGGAGGTGCGCTCCGGCGAGGGGGTATGATTTGGTGACGGAGTCGGCTAAACCCAAAATTTCTTGGGGGCTAATGATCCTAGACCTATGGCTAAGCTAATGAGCGAGAAATAAAAGGGGGAAAGGGCCCTCAATGGCCGGAGCCAGAGGGAAGAAAGTACCTCGACCGCCGAGGTTGCGGGAGGTGGCGGAGTCGTCCTCGACCTCGTTCGCCTTGGCTGAGAAGCGCGCAATGGAGCTGTCACCTCCAGCAATGCTCCGAGCACCAGAGAGGCGGAGAGGGGTGGACCAAGGGGACTCAAATTCAAAATGAAAAGGAGGGGGTCGTTATATCTGGTTTGACCTCGAGTTGCAGGGGCTCGAAGATCGACGATCCTGGAGCGCCTCAGTGATCCTTGGCCCGATGTAAACACATGGCGGGCAAGAGGGATGATCGATGGAGAAAATGCAAAAGGAATCAAGACGAAAGGGTGAAAGGAATGGTTGGGAAAAAGCCGAGAAAATGGCTCAAAAACCAAGTCGTCTGACAAGGGTAGGTGGGAAGGACGACCAGTTGACCTAGGTCAACTGGGACCGTCTCCTGATTGGTCCACGTGGACCAATCAGGAAAAATCCCTGATAATTATTTTGTAAAATCAATTAAAAATAGAATAAGGCCGAATTAATTAATGATTATAAAATAAAAAATATTCGTAATTTTATGTAGTATTTTATTATGATTTTTAATTAATTTTATGAGGTATATTTTTAAAAGTTCACTTTTTAGCCTTATATAGGTATAATACCTATGTCTTTAAGTATTTAATTCTTATTTTGTGTATTTTAATTTCATTATTTTTATTTATTATTTTCTAAGATTCTAAGATACTTTTATGTACACAAAGATATTTTTATTTTATTTTTCTAATTTATTTTGTATAATTAATAAAATAGAAGTATATTTTATATAGATATAAATACAGGTATAATACCTATGTATCAAATATGTATGTATTTTGTTTTAAGTTTTATTTAGGTTTTTTATTTTGATTTTAATGCACATATATATTGTAAGTAATATTTACAACATTATAAAAATATAAAAATGAATAAATAATGAATAAAGAATAAATTGAATATTTTAATCTGTACAAGTATACAATAGGGGTCCAAAACTCAACTTTCAAACCGTAGCTCCGCCAAATGTGAAACCACCGCCATTAAATAGCTTATTTTCTTCTATATACAATTAAAGGTGAATATGCTGCAATTGGAGTTGTCGTTTGTGAGATACGGGTCTGGAATGTTGGGATTCTGGAATTTTATTCAGACCATAACTATTTATCTGTACATTACTTTTCTGTGAAATCAATTTTGTATTTTTTTTCTTTATAAAATTATCTACAACTTTCATGTACAAAGTTTCTTTATTTGATGTACAAAAAGTGGAACCAAAAATAGGTCCCAAAATGAATAAAGAATGAACAGGAAGTATAGGTATTTACACTGTATTTTTGACCTTATCTCCCCCTACTTTATTCCTTGTCGACCTATTCATCAAGATGCCTAGGTCTCGGGGTTTCGGGTCATAAAATATTTGCAATATTTTATTCTTTTTCTTTTCTTTATTTATTCTATAATTTTGGCCTTAATTACAGTATTTTATACACTAATATGATGCACATGCATGAATGCTAAGATGATGATATTAATGATATTTACAGGCATTTGTTAGGGTTTTTGATGCCAAAATGATAGAATAAAGATGATGAAATGTGGATTCATCACTGATCATTGCATTTATACTTTTATTAATGCTGGGCATCCAACTCTATCATGTCTGCTATACCGATCTTTTTCCTGCTGTCTAGGATGGTGCCGGTGGGAGCATTCACACTTTTAAATGAATGTCCCTAAGAAATTGACAGATGTAAAATTACAGTTTGATTCTCGAACCTAACAATTGACAGGATCTACTCTAACGGATTAAAGAGAATTAACAAAGACTCTAAAGGGACTAAATAGATCCAGTCTCCAGATTCTACGACTCAACTATTATAATAGGATTATCGCCTGCTTAAAATGTGAAAATTGGGGGTTTTGGTTGATTCAAAATACTGGTTTTTCCATGACATGTCTGTATGTGCACCGTTGATGTCAAGTTGCTATAAACTGTTGATCCTAAAATAGTCTTCAGAGTCCATAATTCTCCGTATTGATGCAATGAATAAACTATCAGATTTTTTACACCCATTTGCTCTCAATATTTTCCCGTAAGTATGCTCTCCAATAGACTACCAACATGGCAAAAAGGCACCACCAACTTCACAATTAGTTCAAGAATTTAGTCCAGTGAGGGTTAGTAAAACTAATGCCTCTGAGGCTAGATTGGTCTATAAATGCCTGCCGCAATATCTTTAATAAGGGTCATCTGAGCGTTCCATTCCCTTTGGTGCCAGTTTGGTCCACAGATGTCTGCCAAAATATTTGTGTTCAGTGGTAATTCGGAACACACATCGAAAAATATTCATTGTATAAGTCCTTTGGTTTGGTGGACACACCTCTTTTGCATATACCATGATTACTTGTGGTTCGATTGCAGCAAGGCAACTTCTTTCTTTTAGTTTGTTCCGAATTGCAGATTTGCATCTCTTTCCAATATTCTAAGTTCATTAGGTTCAGGAAATTGAATCAGATGTGAGCAGGAACCCTACTGAGACAATTCAGGAGAAGGTGATGGTTGCGCACTGCGACATAATTGGCCCGGATTTCTGGAACGAGCATCTCTACATTCTTGCAGAGGAATAGATCAAGTGCAAGAGAAATCTAAAGCTGAAATTTTTCAGCTATAGAGAGTATTCAAGACACCCAGTTCCTGAAATCCCATGAAATTGGGGCTACTGATGTGGATATTCTGCGGGTTGTATGGAAAATCTTGTTAGGTTATATCGTTTGGTACTGCTGTAAATTGTCATTTGATTTTGTAATTTTATCTACTCTTGACTGTATCAATTTGGAAGTGTTGTGAGGAGTTTGTGCTAAAGCACTCTGATATCATGAAATCATTTTCCATGCAAGCAGTAACAATTTTGTGGCACTGGATGTAACTTATTAGTTTTTTTATTATGAAGTGATTGATTTTAGCTATAGATTCTTTCACAAAACATCACTTTGATTTAATATAGTGATTATTTCAGCTATGAATAATTTTAGAATAAGAGATTGAGATGGAAAATAGCCCCCACTAAGATCGCCATCCACAGCAGCAGATCAGCACTATCATGACCTCAGGAAGTGTATGTTTGTGTACCTTTGGACCTAAGGATGCAAACGGTCTCATACGGATACATCCATAGATACATACGTGGATATAAGTAATAGTATATCTATATTCATATTAAAATATGAATTTAGTTGCGGCTTAAATAATACATGCATTTGATGTCTTCATACGAAACATATATATTAAATGTCTATTTTCATAAAAAAAATATGAGATATAATAAACAGCATAAATCTTCAAACGCATTTATATATTAAAATGAAAATATGATTACGGATATATATATATATATGTGGGTAAAATGTGTATGCCCCCTAGGGGGAGCTAACTTAGCTCCCCCGCCCCTTTTTCACATATTTTTTTTATTTTTTTTGAAATCCAAAACCATGTAAATTCGTTATTAAATCCCTATATTATGTCATTCAAATTTCATGCGAAACAGAGACTCCTACAACCTCCATCCAAACGGGGTCGATTTAAAAAATCCTGTTACCGTTAAAAAAATGACTGTCTAAATGGAGGCCGTAGGAGTCTCTGTTTCACATGAAGTTTTAATGACACAATATAGGGATATAGTGATGAATATTCATGGAAGAAATTTTCAAAAAAAAATTTAAAAATACGGAGAAAATGGGGCGGGGTAGCTAAGTTAGCTACCCCCTGGGGGCAGCCCCATTTTACCCTATATATACATATGTATTACTGATGGAACTTATATTTGGTCGTGGATTACTCTTAATGAGGGCTGATCATGTGAGAGCATAAGAGCGGTGAGTCTGGATCTTTATATTCTATTCTTCTCTCTCCACTTCCAATCAATCAAGAGGGGTGTCAGAATTTAATAGTTCAAACTCATTGCTCTCATGCTCTCATAGTTTTTGGCTCAAACATGATTAGCCCTCTATATTCCAATCCTACTGAAGCTTGGGTTTGGAATATGTTTGTTACTCCGGTTACTAGTTAAGTTATTTTTCGTTGGATTCTACCCCCCCCCCCCCCTAAAAACTCTTGTTAACATTATGAAATATTAAAATAGGAGATATTTGGAGCAAGTAACTATCACATCCATATCATGCCTCTTCATCCCATGGAACAGTTTGCTGTCGTAAGCAGAATAAAACTAATAAAATCCATAAGTGAATTTTTCATATTGCAAAAAGGGAATTATCGTTTTAATTTCGGAGGTGGGGGCATAATAAAATCGCACAAAAAATAGATGAAAAGAGAAATAGCTCTAACTCACTTCACACAAAAAAAAAGTAGATAAAAAAGAAAATATCTCAAACTCACTTTGGAGACGATAGAGAATCATTCCATGCTAATAACTTCCTCGGTGATCTTGAACATCTTCCTATCTGAAACACTAAATCGTAGACTCGTAGTAGAACCCCGACAACACATCACACTCTCGTCCAATTTCATTGTCTCCACCGAAGCCGCATTCCCAAGCAAGCGGTAAATTACGACGGGAGACCACCACCACATGCCCGTCATTGTCGACATCGACGTCGAGAGGTGCCTCCTCGCAATTCGGTGTTATCCCTTCGCGGTCATTCTCCAAGGGCTCTGATAAGGCAATGTCATCCTTGGTCTTCACAATGTGATCTCCTTCTGACTACTTGACAAGTTTGTCGACTTTCTCTTCATCGAGGTCCCACGCACTATCGATGAAGTCCCTGGAGAAGCCGGTGAAGATACCGATGGATTCGATGATGGCAAGTCAGTGAGTTCGTCGAGTTTGTGCGCCTTCAATGCATCGTTGAGGAATAGGATGTCGAGTTCAGCTTTGTGGGGTTAAACCACCCACGTACAACACCGAAGGGGGATCGACAATATCATCTCTTGTGACCTCCGGAAGAACAACCTCTGCACGTCCAAAACCTGCCATTTCTTATACCATGTTTTTAGGAATAGTAGAGCAAAATGTTTAAATTCTCAAGTATCATTTCTTGTGAGTTTTCGAGAAGTCGCAAAATGTCCAAAAAATGGTACCTTGAAAAAGGTACGCAATCTTAGCATATGCAGATCACCGGTGCTCCACATGCTTTTTTTAAAAGATACCGTATGTACTTGCTTAAAACCCACCCCTGCAAACTTCTTTTTGAAAGATACCTTTTTTTAGTGTTGTGAGGAGTATTTTGTAACATAAGTTCACAGGGGTATTTTTTGTAAACACAAAGAGAATTTATATATCTATATTTATATATGAAGAGTGATCCTATGAGAGCAAAAAAATGTGAGAACATGAGAGCATGCATTCTGGACCACATGAGAGAATACTAGGAGAGAGAAGACAGGATCATGTGGTCCACAATGCATGCTCTCATGCTTTCACAGGTTTTGGCTCTCATAGGATCACTCATCGTTTATATATTTATATACTCTTTTTAAAGTTGGATTTTTCACCCATTAAGTGACACGTGGCACGTTGGGGCTCTTCCATATCCTCTCTGCTTTTGCAATGTTTCTGGCCCTTCGGTTTTCCATAATTAGGCGACATGTGCCACAGCTCTTTCTTTCCCTTTCTGCTTTTGCAATTTTTCCATCCCACCGCATTACCATTCCCTCTACTGCTATATTAGCATTCCCTCCCCCATACATGATTTGAATTTATGGGCATCTTATCGTACTAAGGGCGACATGAGATACATTCCAAAGGATCATAAATTCGCCATTGATTGATACGCATCCAAAAAGTATTTATTCTGAATCAAAAGGAGTACACTGGAATACCAATGTCTACCATGCACCGGATTATACATATGATGATGTTCATCTATTATCAAAAAAAGTCATTTATGGATATTAGCAGCGTGTAGATCTAGTGGAGTATCTTTTTCTCTCTATAAGGATCACGATTAAATCAATGTTCATTTTTATATCGAAGAAAAGTATCATAAGAAACCTTTAAACCTAAGTGAGTTTGATTAGAGGGGTAATTTTTTATTTGGAGTTCGATCTTTAATATTGTTTATTTTATCAAGGACCAAATAAAGGGATAAGTTAAAGGCATTACTTTTTCTATTTGGTCAAAATAACGGGTAGCATTTTGGTTGGAACAAACATTTTTATCCGTAGTGGACGAGAAGTGGCACGATTGGGTAAAATAGGGCAATGATGAGAAGAAAGGAGTGGCATGGAGAGATAGATTCCACTCTTTGTGACTTCACGAGGTAGCAATCAAGCTAGACCTAAGGGTCCATTTGGTTACCGGATTACCCCGGGAGTAATCCGGTGTACCCCCAATATTCATGGGTTGGAAATCCATCACAAATCAAGGTGTCATCACATCACATTTCTTATTCCAACCCTCTCCCAACCCTCATAACCATCCAAACAGCTACTATTCACATGAGGATACCACAACCCACCCCATCCCAGTAACCAAACATCGGTTTTGTAGGAAAGTATGAGATGTGTCTGAAGAAATGATGTGGATTCGGGGGCAGGTGCAATAGGGGGATGTGAATGGGGTTAAGGACAAAGGTACGATTAGAATAGGAGTAAATCATGTTAGTGAATTCTAAACCATGCCAATCCCCCAAAAACGGGTAGTTAAATGAATATTTATCCCCACGTGACTTTTAGAAATATCCAAACATTAAAGCGGGGAAAATAATAATTTGCATAAGCTTTACAACAATAACTAATACTTTCCATGCTTGAAGCAGGCTAGCTGCATAAATTAATTGCCACAAATTAAAGCGGGGAAAATAATAATTTCAACCCTGCTCTCTTGGGTTAAACTCACTACTAAACCTCTAGGCTTTTTTAAAAAAAGTTAAAATGTAGACCTTCTAAATGGGTTAGTCAGTTATCGTAAATATTATATTTTCGAAGGATTGGATCAGGATTAGATTATCAATTTTCTTCTTTTGATGGGACCAAATTGTTCATGATACTTTGATAATTAAGGTGTAATTTGGATCTCTTAGTAGAGGTTTTACGTATATGCTAGTTTCATCATGAAACTTTTTCAGTCTCCTAATTGAAGCTGTATCGATTTTTCCATGAATATTAGGAGAGCTAAAGTTAATTTGGGTCAACGTCATTTATGAACAATGTGTATTTCAGACAAACGTGGTTGTGCAAGTAAGCACAATATGGAATTAATCCTTAATCACATAATAGCAATTAGCAACACAGCATAATCCAAGTGATCGGATCTGCATACCCACATTCCATGTGGTCAGAGGATATCATGAACAATTTTGGCAAGGAAACAAGCCACATTTCAGAAAGAAATGTTGAAAGATTGCTGAACTAAAAACTATTTACATCAGATATTAGGGAACACATTGATTCAAGAATTATCTGCAGTCCAAGTGTAGCCATTACAGACGCAAAAATAAGGATTCCCTGCATGTGGTTTTATCTAGGAGATAAGTACATAATGCTAATACAATCAATTTTTGGGAATGGGAAAGACAATAACATCTAAATACTTTCCACAAAAATAAAATCTAAAGACTTTCCTAAAAAAATAACATCTAAAGACATTCTAGGATAAAACTGTAAAATTGCATATTGTAATCCATTTATCAACAATCTCCCACGTTAATCCACTCTAGCCTGGCTTAACCACATCCCATAAAATTCAGTCGATCAATTCCAAAGTTAACAATGCAATTGCATAGTTTATCTATGTTTTAAATGACAACTTGCATGACCAAACCTTAATCCACAGTAAATATGGGCATGCCCAACATATTCACTGCCCCCAATCAGGTGTAAAATACCCAAAGAGGAAATAGTAGGAGGCTGTAAAAGACAATAAAGCTATATCCTTAAGGCATTCCCCTGGAGAGTTGTGGATGTTTGCAAATTTTATTTAAATCCATCCGCTCTTGTTCGCTATCGAAGTGAATCACTTAGAGCATTGTTCAATATAAAAATTGAAAATTGAGACCAGTTGAAGTAATATAAACAGCACTGCATGTGTGGAGATGATTGCTCAATTGCTTCAGTCCTACTCAGTTTTAGGAAATAGTACTTCACAATATTCATAAAGTTTTAGGAAATAGCACGGCTCAATTGCTCATAAGTTTTCTTGAGAGCCTAACATTCATAAAGTTGGACTACTTTACAATATCCTGCCAACATACATAGAGATGGATCAGGTGTACTTTCTCTTAGCAGAGGATAAGTAACTTACCAATGGTTGCATGCGCCTCTTCCCAATGGGGGTACTGATAGGGTTTGGTTTTTGCATAGAAAATGAAGTAAAGCACAGAATAAATCCTGATAAAAGATCAAGAAGCCAGTCCAGTGTTGATGCGATGATAGCCAACGAGCCACTCTTAACATACGCATATACTTTAGCAGCAAAAAGAACCACATTAGCGACATTCAAGATAAGAATGGCAAATCTTTCGCTCCTAGCAGTGCTTTCACGCTCCTCCTAAGTAGTAATATATGTCTAATCAAAACCTACTGAAGAACCACTTAAAAGGAACCAAATTGCATCCTAGAACTGACTTAGGAACATGCCAATGAGAAGTAACAAGAAAGTTACCTTTGACATGCCATGCACAAAACCTCTATCCGCCAAAGTGTCCATTTCATTAAAACCCTCCAGCATTTCTACTTGTTGCTGATAGTACTCAGCCACAAGATCTCCAGTTCCTATAACAATAGAAAGCAAGAGCCAGATAAAGTAGGAACAACTTAATAATGAAGTATTTATAAGATCGAATTCCTCAAAAGTTAGATGATCACATATGCGTTATAGCATACAAAATCCAAAAAGGAAAAATAAGAGACAAATCACAAAACTGATTTAAGACAAGAAATGATAAAACAGCATACATGATACAGGGTACCGGATTTACAGTAAAGCACAGCTATCATCATCAAAGAACATCAGCTCACAAAACACGAAATTACAATTCTAAATATAAACCTCTCGTAGAACTTCAACAACAAGAACTTAACTCCCGTGCGGCATCAAACTCAACAGGGTAAATTTACCCTTCCCTATGAAACAGACACACCTCAAACAGCCAAATGAAGGCAAATTACCATCTAATACATGAGCTAGAAGGGAAAAAACAAGTTCCCCGGTGATAGAATCTACGATTCTCATTCTTTAATCTTTTATTTTAGCTCTATCTTTTAGCAAAATCACCTCTAAATACATGTAAATGTAATAACTTAACATTGTACATGTTTGTGTTAATAGTGTATATTTAGCCCTTATTTCTCAAAAATAAAAGAATAAAGAGAAAAGAGAAAGAAGGATGTACAAAGTGACCCAAATCATAAGAGAAGGGCAAGACCTGACTTGATTGCGCAAGAATAAGTAGAGAGAGATAAGGGTACACTATGTATTGTACATACCACCTATACCTGTACTAATATTTATTTATATTTATATTGACAAAATATAATTATTTTTAAACACTTGTATATAGTCTTAGAAATAACATAAAAATAAAATAAAAATCAGAAAAATAAAATAAAAATAAAAATAAAACCCAACAATTCATTGTACAAAAGACACTTGTGTATATACATGACCTATTTATGTAATACCTTTTTGTAAATTATAAAATTATATAAAAATTATTTTATACTCCTTACATTATCTTGAAAATAAATAAATTATGAAATAAAACTATTTTGTATAAATAGTAAAATAAAAATATTTGTACATAATACGTAGGTATAGTATACCTGTACGTAACAGTTAATACTGTATATACCCTATTTTTATTTTTCATTAAAATAATTAAAAATCACAAAAAATAGTTTATGAAATAATAAACAATTTTTATTGTATACACTTTTTATTTTAAAATCATTTACTATTATATATTTAATTTCCTTTTATTTTTGTAAATCTCAATTCTTGATTGGTCAACGTAGGACTGTTGACCGCCGATCAACCTCTTCCCCCCAGCCGGGTCGAACCCGATTCCTGCTCGCCGGAGTATTTTCTCAGATTTTTCCTGGACAGACCCAACCTCCTTTTGCCTCGCTTTCAGTGCTCGGTTCCTCTCATAGGATCCGTGATCCTCGTGGATCCCTAAGGAGGGTCAAATCTACCTAGTGTTTCGCCCCATCGACGTATCTTTCTAGACCCTAAGTTACTCTTATAAATACTTCTTTCCGCTCCTCCAGTTCCTCAACTCGTTCCTCGCCACCCTTCTGCCCCTTAGTCACCTCCGGCTGAGTGACAGCCACTTAGAGCGACCTTTGAAGCTCGGATTGGTGCTGAATCGACGACGCTCAACCAACGTGGCCGGAGTTCCGTCGCGTCTAGCCTCCCTGGTTCGTCGTAGCCCGGTTGAGGTCAAAACCTTCGTCTTCCGCATTGCCTGACATTGTTGATCCCTTCAGGAGCATCATGTATCACTCATATCACCCTTACTTTCCATTTCGATTCAACATTCCATTTCCATCGTCGTCGCACTTCACTAGCTCCGACCAGTTGGTCGGAGCCTTGTTACTCATCTTCACCCGCACCGATCGAGACATCCACTCATCTCGCATCCTCTTACGCACCCTTATCCCCCTTGGTCTTGCTCATCAGAGCGAGATTGAGGTCGGATCTCCTTCCTCTATATCCGCAGGAGATCGAGCACCCATTCCCCTTCGCTTCTTGATGTTTTCCAAGCAATAGCCGGACCGGAGCCACGTCCCCGAGTTCTGCTTTCCTTTGTAGGTGCTTGATAAATCCAAAAGTCGAGCGGTCGTGTATTCCACACAAGGCGGGAACACAGTCGATGTGTTGACCACTCAAGATCCGGATTTGATCAACAATGAACCCACAATATATAAATCAAACAATGAAAGACAAATGTGGAGTCAAATTTATTTTTAACTCTACAATAAAGTGTATAGTGCAAGTATGTGTAGAGTGTCGAACTCAGGGAGCAGACAGGTAGAACGGGCAAAATTGCTCAAAACCGTGAATGTGATCAAGTGTCTATAAATGCTATGTTTTGTGGGTTTTTAATTTTATTTTTTATTTAATTTTTATTTTTATTTGATTTTTAATTTACAGATTTTATATTTTCTTTTTATTCTTTTTATTTTTTACTTTCTTTTTCAATAAAAAGATGAAATAAAGTATATATACACAATAAGGAAAGAGAGAGTTAAGGTATTTGTGAAAATAAATCAAAATAATCAAAATTCAGAAAATAAAATATTTTTGGTCTTTTTATAATTTTTTATAATGTTTTTATGATTTTTCTAGAATTTTATGAATTTTTTTGGTATTTTTAAAGTTAAAAATTCGAAAAACAGTGAATAAAAGGGCTAGCTGAAATTAAAATGGAGATATAAAATAGAAAACAGTAACAAAAAATCTCCAAATTAATTTTAGATAAAAGAATATAAAGAAAATTTAGAAACAAAGTTTGTATTTTTAGGATTTTTATGGATTTTTAATATTTTTTGGAAGGTTTTTAGAGTCTTAATATTTTTAGAATTTTTATTTTATATTTTTTATGACTTTTGGACTGAAGTTAAAAGACACTAAAATAGACAATATATTTTTTTAGGGAAATTTCTGAGGTGTTTTTATAATTTTTATGGATTTTATAATGCAAACAGTGCTGAAAATGGTTGTTTTTGATTTTTTATAAATATTAAAATTCAATAAAAATGCAATGCAAAAATATGGCGTGAATGAGCAAGCAAACAGAAGCCTATGGTATTTTTTTGGTGATTTTTAGAAATTTATAGATGCATGAATCAAATACAAATAACATCAAGAAACTACACTACTCGCAAGGGCATAAATGCAAATAAGCAAACATACAGGGGCCAAAGTGAAATTTTTACGCAAAATATATAACTAAATATTGCAGTTAATGGACCAAATAAAAAAACTTAAAGCCACAAGGGTATCGATGCTAAATGCCCACCCACGCACGCGCATCGCACGCTCCTAGGAGGACCTATCCGCAATTATACAAAATATTGGGGATTAAGTGCAAAAATTCCAGAATATTATAACTGTAAGTAGAACTTTTAGGACTAAAACTAAATAATAAAACAACTAGGGGCCCCCTTGCAAAATACCCGCACCTCACGTGTACTGGTCACGTGAGGTGACGTGGTGGAGGACCTGTTTGCAAATACTGAAAAGTTCAGGGGTCTACGTTTAAATATTACAAAACTTAATTAACGGCAGATGAAAGTTTGAGTCCTATTTAATAAATACAAAACTAAGGAGGGGTTACTACACAAAATACCCCTTCAAAGCGGATCGGATGGCGGATGGTTTCGGTGTTGCCACGTGTCGCAATCCTGACGGTCCACTTCCGGTCGCGATCGAACGACGCCCCACTCTTCACTTAAGCCACTTGTCATTGTTGTGGAGCCCGATGACGGTTCGATGCGAACGGCTCAGATTAGAAGGTCTTCGGATGATGAACGGCTCTGAGCGCAGCGGATCGGACGGCTCCTGTGCACCTGGACGCTGGTTCTTGATCCGACGGAGGGGGCTAGCGATGAATGATCAGGGAAGAAGGCATGCCGTGGCGACCTTCCTCCGGCGATATCGCCCCTCTCCGGCATGCTATTCAGCCTCAAAATTGCTCCGGATGCTTCCTGCAGGTGTTCTCTTTTCTCCCGGGGCTTCAAAACGACGCGGGCACCACCGGAGCACGCCGGAGGAGGAGGAGGAGCGAAGCACCTCCAGATACCCCGGCGAGCTCCCAAAATTTGCACCCAGGTGCTACTTCAACTCTTGGACCTGCAAGAAATGTCAAGGAGGGCGAGGGAAAAATGCCTTGCCCCTCCTGGCTGCGGGAGAAGGCGGAGCGCGTAGAGGGAGGAGCTCACCGGAGCTAGCTCCGGTGAGGTGAAGGTGTGGATGATCTGATGGGATTCATGCGAAATGGACGGTGGGAGATGGTTGTTTAAGCTACTGGAAATGAAAATAAGCAAGAAAAAAGGCAATAAAAACAGACCTCAAGCCCAGGAAGGGCAAGGTGAAACCTCACGGCCAAGGTGGCCGGAGGTGGCTGGAACACGCCCCCTAGCCTCGCCGCACCTCAACGGGGGGTGTGGAACGACTCCCCTCTCACCAGAGGTCCACTATAGCCGCTCCCAGAGGTCAGAGGTAGTCAAAGGCTGTTCAAAAAATCAAAGGGGAAGGAAGGTGGTTTTTGAAGGAATTGCTCTAGCGGCGTGAAGATCGAGGAAGAACAACTCGATCAATGATTCACAACCCAAGGAAAGACTTGGGCGTGAATCACCAATCCACGAGGCGCAAAAATGCAGAAGACTGCGACATGAATAGAGATAAGGAGCGGTCTCCAAAATTCTTCGAAGATGACCCAAAATCTAGGTCTGACAGGAGCTATAGGAGAGGGGTCAGAGAGTTGACCCGAGGTCAACTCTCCAAGCCCCCCTGGTTGGTCCACGTGGACCAACCAGGAAAATCCTAAAAAATGATTTCTAAATTCATTTTAAAATAGAAAACGATTTATTTAATTTTAGGTTATTTAATAAAATATGTTTATTATTTTATAAGGTATTTTATTATTAATTTTAATTATTTTTATGAGGTATAATTTTATAAGTTACCTTTTATAGCCTTTATAGGTATTTATATATATTTTTTATTAATTTGTTTTTATTTTATGTATTTAATTTTATTTATTTTTGTTTATTATTTTATAAATTAATAAAGTATTTTTATACACTTAAAAATATTTTTATTTTATTTTTCTGAAGTATTTTATACACTTAATAAAATATAAGTATTAGTTGTATAGGTAAAAGTATAGGTACTATACCTATGTATATTACATACAAGTATTTTATTTTGCATTTTATTTAGGATTTTATTACAGTTTTAATATAAATATGTATTACAAATAATATTTAAAAGATTATAAAAATATAAAATTATAAAAATAATGAATAATAAATAAATTGAATATTTTAATCTGTACAAGTATACAATAGGGGTCCAAAACTCAACTTTCAAACCGTAACTCGGAAAAATACGAAACCACTTCCCTTAAATAGCTTATTTTAAACTATATACAATTAAAGGTGAATTTGGTACATTTCGAGCTTTTATTTGCAAGATACGGGTCTGGGAAGTTGGGGTTATGGAATATTATTGAAATCATAACTGTTTATCTGTACATTATTTTTGAGTTAAATCAATTTTGTATTTTTATTTACTTAATTATCTACAACTTTCGTGTTCAAAGTTTCTTTATTTGTAGTATAAAAAGTGGAACCAAAAATAGGTCCCAAAATGAATAAAGAATGAATTAAAACAAAGGGGATTTTATTGTATTATGGCCCTTATCTCCCCCTACTTTATTCCTTGTCGACCTAGTCATCGAGATGCCTAGGTCTTAGGGTTTCGGGTCATAAAATATTTACAATATTTTATTCTTTTTCTTTTCTTTCATTTATTCTATAATTTTGGCTTTAAAAACAGTATTTTATACATTAATTACATGCACATGCATGAATGCTAAGATGCTCTAATTAAGGGTATTTACACGCATTTGCTAGGGTTTTTGAGGCCAAAATGATAGAATAAAGATGATGAAATGTGGATTCATCACCCCCCTATACTTTACCTTTGCTAGTCCCTAGCAAACACTTATGCAATAAGTGCAGAAAGAAAAAGAAAGAAAAGAAAAAGAAGAAAGTGGATTAAATTTGATTATCAAACTTGTCTTCACAAAATCAAAGTTTGGAGCTCAAGTAGGACCTTTGAAATTTTAGTGCGGGCGGAACCTTAATGAGAATCGGATTTGAAATCCAACAGCCCTTGAGAATCCCAAAACTCTGCTCAAGTCTCCTTAATATCCATGTCAGAAATATTTCAACTCATACGCAAACCCTTATGACTATGAATCTGACTCGTACAGTGTAAGTGATGGTGGCTCTCCCCAACTATAATGACAAAGAGACTGACTTCTCCAATATGACAACCCAATGATTCCCCAATCCAACAACTCATTCCTCAAGGAGCAGGGTATTCCCTTCTAAGTTCAAGTGGCAACCAACCCAAGAGGAGGGGGTGAAGAGAAGAATGAATGGTAGCCAGTGTAGCTACCTATCCTAGGATGCAAGACCAGTGTAGTCAAGTCATCCAGCTGCAGGCTCACATGTTTTGACTTTGAAGCACAAGCTTGCTTATTTGACTTTACAACATATGTACACTCCGGCAGGCATTTTTATTTTTGTACAGGCCTGTCCATTTTTTTGGAGTTTTTGCTTTTGCAATTTTTTTTGAAATACTATATACAGCAGCATTTACGTAGGGAGTTTTTCCTCTTGAGCCAGTAGACTATCCCTCTTTTGAAGCTTTATTGCAACCCACGATCTCCTATCCTCGAAAGTCATCATCACTGGATGGGTTAGGGTGCACTTCCCTCCCTAGAGGAGGACGAGTGTTTCCACCTGTGTGCGTCTCATACCGGCAAATCCAACGGGGTTGGATTTGCCGGTATGAGACGCACACAGGTGGAAACACTTGTCCTCCTCTAGGGAGGGAAGTGCACCCTAACCCGTCCAGTGATGATAACTTTCGAGGATAGGAGATCGTGGGTTGCAATAAAGCTTCAAAAGAGGGATAGTCTACTGGCTCAAGAGAAAAAACTCCCTACGTAAATGCTGCTGTATATAGTATTTCAAAAAAATTGCAAAAGCAAAAACTCCAAAAAAAATGGACAGGCCTGTACAAAAATAAAAATGCCTGCCGGAGTGTACATATGTTGTAAAGTCAAATAAGCAAGCTTGTGCTTCAAAGTCAAAACATGTGAGCCTGCAGCTGGATGACTTGACTACACTGGTCTTGCATCCTAGGATAGGTAGCTACACTGGCTACCATCCATTCTTCTCTTCACCCCCTCCTCTTGGGCTGGTTGCCACTTGAACTTAGAAGGGAATGAGTTGTTGGATTGGGGAATCATTGGGTTGTCATATTGGAGAAGTCAGTCTCTTTGTCATTCTAGTTGGGGAGAGCCACCATCACTTACACTGTACGAGTCGGATTCATAGTCGTAAGGGTTTGCGTATGAGTTGAAATATTTCTGACATGGCTATTAAGGAGACTTGAGCAGAGTTTTGGGATTCTCAAGGGCTGTTGGATTTCAAATCCGATTCTCATTAAGGTTCCGCCGCACTAAAATTTCAAAGGTCCTACTTGAGCTCCAAACTTTGATTTTGTGAAGACAAGTTTGATAACCAAATTTAATCCACTTTCTTCTTTTTCTTTTCTTTCTTTTTCTTTCTGCACTTATTGCATAAGTGTTTGCTAGGGACTAGCAAAGGTAAAGTATAGGGGGGTGATGAATCCACATTTCATCATCTTTATTCTATCATTTTGGCCTCAAAAACCCTAGCAAATGCGTGTAAATACCCTTAATTAGAGCATCTTAGCATTCATGCATGTGCATGTAAATAGTGTATAAAATACTGTAATTAAAGCTAAAATTATAGAATAAATAAAAGAAAAGAAAAAGAATAAAATATTGTAAATATTTTATGACCCGAAAATCCCGAGACCTAGACATCTCGATGAATAGGTCGACAAGGAATAAAGTTGGGGGAGATAAGGGCCAATTACCTTTTATTTAATCCATTCTTTATTCATTTTGGGACCTATTTTTCGTTCCACTTTTTATACTTTAAATAAAGAAACTTTGTACATGAAAGTTGTAGATAATTAAATAAATAAAAATACAAAATTGATTTCACCTAAAAATGATGTACAAATAAAAAGTTATGGTCTGAAGAAAAATCCAGAATCCCAACTTCCGAGACCTATATCTCACAAATGAAAACCCCAAATGCATCAAACTCACATTTAATTGTATATATTGTAAAATAAGCTATCTAATGGCGTGGTTTCGCATTTGGTGGAGCTACGGTTTGAAAGTTGAGTTTTGGACCCCTATTGCATACTTGTACAGATTAAAATATTCAATTTATTATTTACTCATTATTTTTACATTTTCATATTTTTATAATGTTGTAAATATTTTTTATAATGAATGTGTAAATTAAAATCAGAACAAAAACCTCAAAGAAAACTCAAAATAAAATACTTGTATTTATAATACATAAGCATAGAACCTATATACATACCTATATTAATACTAGCTTTATTTTATTAAGTGTACAAAACAATTCAGAAAAATAAAATAAAAATATAATTAAATGTATAAAAGTATTTTATAATTTCATAAAATAATAAACATAATTAAATAAATTAAAAATACCAAATAAAAATAAAATAATAAAATATATAGGCAATATACCTATATAGGCTATAAAAAGCAACTTATAAAATTATACCTCATAAAAATAATTAAAAATTACCATAAAATAATTTATAAAATTACAAACATTTTTTATTTTTCGAGACCCGATCTTTCACCCTTCCACGATAGTTCCTTCACGACTTTTGTAGCCATGCAATCGATGATACACGCCCATGTCTATCCTTGGGCTATGGATCAGCGATTTGACCGCTACGCCTCAATCTTCACGCCCATTCGTCAACACCTCAAAACAACCCCTCAACCTTTGATTCGAAATTCGAACCCCATTTTGCCCCATTTCCTCCACCTTCCTTGCTCCATAGCTCACCGGAGATGACAGCTCCGGTTTGAGCCATCCAAGGCGGAGATCTGACGTGGATTGGGCGCGTTCCACCCACCTCCGGTGACCCTTCCGTTGAGGTATTTTCAACCTCGGGCCCTGGCACTTGACGTGTTTATTTCCATTGTTTTTCTTCGCCTTTTTATTCACTGTAGTCCTAGGTGCATCCAACCATCTTTATCATCGATTTCCACCAAACGATTCGCCCAATCGATCTTCTCGCGGGAGCTACCTCCGTCCACCTCATACTCGTCGTTTGCCACTGTTTCCACCTCCTTGCGGGGTCGGGGCAGTTTGCCTCCGACTCCTTCATGCGTTTCTTGCAGGACTTGGGCCATCATAGACAGCTGGGACTCGTTTTGGTGCGCGGCGGAGGCTCCTGGAGCCATCCTACTCCGACGACCTCGCGTGGGCTCCACGACCATCGTCGCGGAATTTTGGAGCTGCCAGCATACTCAGGATCATCGCAGGAACCTCGGGGACCATTTTGGAGCTTCACCGGGCGGCGAAGAAGGCTGATCGACGCTTGGGAAACTCGCCTCCCCGCGAGTTCATCCCAGTTCATCGAGGGGCCTTCGTTGCCGTCAGATCTTAAAGGACCCCCAGTACGCACAGCCGCCGTCGGATCAAAAGCCCCAGTGCCGTTGGATCATCAGAGCAACGTCTAATCCTACCCGTCCACAGCGAAGGGGTATCGCGCGACCTGCGCGCGACACGTGGCAAGTGAAGAGCCGGCAGCCGTTGGATCGCGCGCCTTTGGGGTTATTTTGCACTCTCGCCCCCGCACATTTTTGTATTTACTAAATAGAGCTTGAACTTTCATCTGCCACTTTATTATTTTGTAAAATTTATACTTAGGCCCCTAATCTTTCCTTTATTGCGTTTAGGTCCCTCGCCACGTCACCTCACGTGACCAATCCACGTGAGGTGCGGGCATTTTGCAGGGGAACCCCTGGCCATTGTGCTATTTCATTTTGATCCAAGAACTTTCATATGCAGTGTAATAGTTTTAGGTAAATTGCAGAGTAGACCCTGGGATTTTGGCATTTTACATCTAGGTCCTCCCCAGGCTGTTCTAGACACGCGTCCTGGTGGGTATTTGATAAGCCTCCCGCACCCTTAGTTAATCCGGTCAAATTAATGTCCAAATCAATTAATGATATTCGTTGCAGTCGGATACGAGGGATTAATCAAAAATCACTTAGCTATTAATGTTAAGTGATGTAGTTTTTTTTACTTGGTGAAGTCCAAGGTCGATCTCAGGGAGGCATCTGTCTCCTTAGGTTGATTACATCAATTCACAAGTGCTCGAGATTCGGGGAACGATTTTTTTTTTTTTTTTTTTTGGTCTTTTTAATTACTATGTAGACAATGCAGACAATCCTTAGCCAATTTCAAGTTAGATTTAATTGATATATCAAATTCAGTCCAAAAATTATGAAAATTGGCCAGAAGGTTGCTTATGATGAAAATGACCTACACTAATTTTTTTGGAATTTTTTGACTCAAAATGAATATTCTATGAATTAACTAAACAAACAGTGTGATTTTCAATGTTTAATTTTTAATAAATATCAAAACACAATATTTCTCGGAACTAAAATTATCCTAGGAAGGTCTAATGATCAGGAACCTAGGAAAATTGACAGAACTAAAAAAATGTTGTGAAATGAATTAATTAAAATTAATCAAAGGAAATCACTAAACTATTTATTCAGGCCTCGTTATGCGTGCAAATGATGTGAAATTTTTATGGGATGTTAAAAACAATGTCCTTAAGCTACTGTGATTTTTTTGGTGATTTTTGAAGGCACAGATAATTTACTAAAAATCAAATGGCATCTCTGGGCAAAATATGACTCAAATCAACCAATTAATTCATTAATAAATCAAGAAAACCAACAAAAATACAACACGTGTGCTAACAGGTAGAGGACAAAGTTCTCAACAATATGCAACTTTTAAAATTCAAAAATAATCAAAAATGCATGCTATGGACACGTGCAAACATAGGGGTCTAAATGCAATACTGAAAAATAAATGTTCAAGAAATAAACATGCTGACAGGGACTAAAGTGCAATTACCAAGACTATGCAGG
This sequence comes from Ottelia alismoides, assembly GCA_037367405.1. NCBI lineage: Eukaryota > Viridiplantae > Streptophyta > Magnoliopsida > Alismatales > Hydrocharitaceae > Ottelia > Ottelia alismoides. The sequence goes on from JAZKJV010000404.1 coordinate 107,190, forward strand.
ACTTGAATGCAAATTCTCCACGAATCACGTGCGCCTCACGTGATGTCTGCTTCACAGGGACCTTTCTGCAATTTTGGAAACCTCCAGGGGTGTCGGTGCAATTTACCCAGGCCGCACGTGCTCCTCACGTGGGGCGGCCTAGGCTCGGAGGCGTCGGAGGCTCGGATCGAGGGTCGGGGCTTCTGGAGGCTCGGGTTAGCCTCGGATCTGCTTCGGGGGACCCGAGCCTAGGCTTGGGTGCCGAGGCTCGGATCGGGCGACGTGGCGGCCTGAGGGCCCTTGGATCTGGATGGATCCAAGGGTGGTAGGTGAAGACGCGTGGCAGCGGGTGGAGCGTCCGATCCTTGGTGCGATCGACGGTCGAGGACGAAGGCGGTGAAGAGACGCGTGGCGGGACGAGGGCCGTTCGATCAGAAGATCGAACGGTGGCTGCTGTTTCTCCTTCAACGCTCCTCCGCCGCCTGCGGAGGAGGGGCCTGTGCTCCGGTGAAGGGGGCTGACCTCCGCCTGCCTCGCTGAGCTCCGTCAGTGAGCTCTGTCAGCTCCCAGCTAGCTCGGAAGCAGCGGATGAGGACGGCGAAGCCTCCGGTGGTCTCGGATTGGCTGGAGGAGGGCTGGAGCACCTGGTCGATGAAGCTCGAAGAAGGATCCGATGAAGCTCCGGCCAATGATGATCGGGTACCTGCAAGGGTTATGTGGATAGCCGAAGCGTGCTGATACGATCGTGGAGAGGATGGCGTGGTCGGTGAGGCCTGCGGGTGCTTGAGGTGATCGGGCGAGGTGGCTCCGGACAAGCGGCGGAGCTGCTAGTCGACGATGGTCGAAGTGCGGTGAATGGCGAAGTGGAGAAGCCCGCGAGGATGCTAGCACCGTCGCGGAGCTCGTCGGGATGTCGAGGAGGTGTGGAGATGTCCGTGGAAGGCGAATAAAATCGGAGAAGATCGGAAGAAAAGAAGAGGATGATCGGAGAGGGGATGAAGGAGGTTACCTGGGGTTTGGGGCTCGGTTTTGAGCTCCAGGGGTCGTCGCTCCAGAGGTCGGTAAGCCTCGAGCTCGTGCAGCTACGCGGAGGGCGGCTGCGGCACGGCGGTGCACCGTGGATCTCGCCGGAGAAGAAGGTCCTTCGTCGCTCAACAATTCGGCCGCTTGCTGTCACCAAGAGGAAGCTTGGAGCTCGGGGTTCTTTCCTGGAGTGGCGGATGGGCTTGAATGTGGTCGGAGAGGGTGTATTTATAGGTCGAAGGTGGCGGCAGAGCTGGGTGAGTGGCGAGTTTCATGGAGGTGGTGGAGCGAGTGTGGCGGAGATGGTGATGTTCGAGGGTGTTGGCGAGGGAGAGGGAAGAGTGGGGAAGATCGTGGGAGAGTCAGTGGCCGGCGAGGGGGGCTGGAGTGCGGCCGAGAATAGAAAGGGGCGGCCCCTCCCGCAAGGCGGAGATCGTGGGAGAGAGGGGCTGCCCGAGGTAGGGGACGAAGTCCTGGCCGTTGGATCTTGTGATCCAACGGCCAGATGGAGGCGCGAAGCGGGCGGGTGAGATTAGATCTGGAGTGCCCAGATGAAGGGCTATGAGGGTGACACGTGGCGTGACGCGGGCGAAGTGCGAGCGGGCGGCTAGGATCGGGTCTAGGTGATTGATCTGAGGGTCACGATCCGCTGGAAGACGAGCGGTTGTGATGAAGGGATCGGGGGCGCGATCGGGCGGCCTAGAGGTCGCCACGTGGCTCGTTGAGGATGCGGCGCTAAGGAACGGTCCAGATGGAATGCGGGGTGGATCTGATGGCTGTAGAAGAGAGCGGACGTGGTCAGGCCTGGGCCGTTGGATCTGAGGTGCGATCCAACGGTGGAGGGCGCGGGCGGAGCAGACAAAGGGCAGCGGGCCGCGTGGCGCAATCAGAGGGCGCCACGTGGCCTGCTGTGAGTGGTCGAAGGGAAAGACACGTGTAGAAAGAGGAGGAGGCCGAATTTGGAAAAACTCAAAACATGAAAGTTGTAGATCTTGATGAGATCTACAAGTTTCATGTTGACCAAAGACGGAGATGAGGTCAAATATGATACATAAATACAAAGTTACATAAATATACATATGTAGTATACAAAATGACCCAAAAACCCAAGTTCCTCATACAAGCTCCAATTTCAATGAAATTAGTCTCATTTTGAAGGTCTTTTGATATGTAGTATTCTAAGAGTGAGTAGACCTAAGTAGGAGTTTGTATGCGGGCTTTATGTGTGTTTTAATGTACAAGGGTGCTCAGGGTATTTAGGCTCTTTTACAAGGGTGATTTGTGGCTTTCTTCCCTATATTCTTAAGGAGTATATACATATATTATAGAGAAGGAGTTATTTGATGAAGAGGTCTTTTACAGGTGATTTTTGGCTTCTTATTTAAATGCAGATGAGCTCCTAAAATGCATGAATTATGGATGCATGCATGAATGCTATTTATGCAAGATAAAGGGAAATATGCCTCTATTTTCTCGGGAACAAGGCTCTATTTTTGACTTTTGATGTGATGAATCACAGATTCATCAACCCCCTATACTTAAACCTTGCTCGTCCCCGAGCAACTAAATGAAATGCGAGAGTGAAATGATTTTGGGTTCCATACCAAGGTCATGAACAAAAGTTAAAAATGGAGCCTGACTCGACCTTTGGATTAATTGTGTGGCGGAACCTTATTTGGACCTGAACTTAAGAGCTAACAGACTTCAAGTTCCACAAGTCTTCTATTCAAGACGCCTCAATAGCCAGGTCAGAACAAATCCTCAAACGCAAATTTCTGATGACTATGATTCTTACTTGTACTGTGTAAGTGAGATATAGCTCTCCACATCAGAAATGACTCGGAACCAGCCTCCTCTAACAAGGTAACTCAATAACCCGGTCCAGTAACTCTTTCCTCGAGGAGCGGGGTATTCCCTTCTAAGTTCAAGTGCGACCAACTCAAGAGGAGGGGGTAGAGAAAAGAATGGACGGTGGCCAGTGTAGCCACCTATCCCGGGATGCCTGACCAGTGTAGCCAAGTCATCCAGCTGCATTTCTTCGTACTCCGACAGGTAAAAATTTTTTTTTCTTTGACTTGGACCTGTCTGATTTTTTTTTGGAGTTTTCTTGCAATTTTTTTTTTTTTTTTTTTTTTTTTTTTTACTATATACAATGTGCAGCATGTACATCAGGAGTTTTTCCTCTTGAGCCAGTAGACTATCCCTCTTTTGAAGCATTATTGCAACCCACAGCATCCCGTCCTTAGATGTCAACACCACTAGACTAGGTTGAGATGCACTACCCTCCCTAGAGGAGGACGGATGTTTCCACCCGTGTGCTACTCCAAGCTAAAGGATTCTACCTCCTCACCACCTCATCAATGAAGAGCTACGTGCATTGTGCTTGTCCAAGTTAGGTCTTTATCTAAGAGAATCCTGCGTATGCACGAAATATTCTACTTAGACTAATCAAGATGACATGTGAACATAGACTTGCGGACTCAAAGAATTAAGTCACTTGACCTGAAAAATCTTAATTCCAGTTCCTATAAGGTCCCTCTGAAATTAGATGGGTTAAGGTCAAATCAAGTCCATCCTCAATATCTACTCATAACTTGGTTCAGAACCCACTAGCTTTTCACTTTGCATATGCAAGATATGCAGATGATGTGCAGATGACATGCTATGAATGAAATGCAAGACTTTTTTTTTTTTTTTTTTTTTTTTTTTTTTTTGAAAATGCAAGATAATATGCAAGAGTAAATAAGAAGCCTTTTTGTTTTATTTTTCTGGTATACAACAATCTTTTTTTTTATTATTATTTACAACAATCTTTAGTTGATATAATTTGTACATTAATTTATTATTAATTTTTTTTTAATTTTTACAAAAGGTTTACAAGTAGTATACAAGTGTACAATTTTTTTTTTTTCAATTTTTACCCACCCATAATTATTGCAAATATATATATACAAAAATATGCGAAAGTACGAGCTATGGGTAAAGTATATATGTAATATATACACGCCCCCCTATACTTAGCGTGTGCTATGTCCTCAGAGCACAGAGAGCGAGGAAAAAGACATAGCTCGTGCTAAGCATAGGAGAGCCAAAGAGGAATAGAAAGTATAGAAGTCGTCTTGCCCCCCTATACTTAGGCTCTGGCGGCCTAAGTGTAGAAGAAGATCAAAAATGGGGCGGACGAGGAAAGATGGGAATGGATGAATATACAATATGGGCATCGGTCCCCCCTATACTTAGGCTTAGGTCAGCCTAAGTATTGGTAAGAAATGCGTATGAGGACCGATGTGATCTGGAGAATGTACAGTGAAACGACTCGGGTGACCCCTTCCCCCTATACTTAGGATCTGGTCATCCTAAGTATAGTCCGAGATAATGATTCGATGATGTGGGGATGGGTTACTAGAATCGTGGAGGTAGAGGAAAGGATATACAGGAATGATGATATATGTACAAATGAGTCGGTCTGAATCTTCTGAAGATGCTGCTGATGGCTGGAGTTCATTGCTGCAAGGTCTCATGCACGGCTTGAGATGTATCTGCTGTATCTGTCTCGCGCATGAATACAATCTCCTCCACATGGACTAACTGTTCATTAGATTCAACGAAGTGCTTCAACAGCTGCCCATTAACCAGGAATGTCGGTGCGTCATCCGCGAGATCTGAGATCTCGACACATCCACTATCATGCACCGTTCGGACTACAAATGGTCCCGTCCACTTGGATTTCAGCTTGCCTTGGAAGGTCTTCAGCCTGGCATTGAACAACCATACCTTCTGTCCAGGAACAAAGGTCTTTCGTCTGATAAATCTATCGTGCCAACGCTTCACCTTGTCCTTGTACACCACACTGTTGTCGTATGCGCGGTTTCTGACTTCCACAAGCTCATTCAGATCCATGTCTCTCTGTTTTTGGCCCAGGTGTGTGTTCCAGTTGACCTTCTTTATTGCCCATTCTGATTTATGCACTAACTCTGCGGGCAAATGGCACGGCTTTCCGAATACCATTCGGAATGGGGAGGTACCTAACGGTGTCTTGTAAGCCGTCCTATACGCCCAGAGGACCTGATCCAAGATCTGAGACCAGTCCTTCCTGTCTGGGCGGACGAGCTTTTGCAGTATTGTTTTTACCTCCCTATTTGACACCTCAGCCATACCATTGGTTTGTGGGTGGTAAGGACTAGCGACACGGTGTTCGATGCCGTAATCCTTCAGGAGTTTCTTCACCTCCCGATTCACAAAGTGGCTACCCCCATCTGATATCATCATTTTGGGGATCCCGAACCTAGAGATTATGTGCTCTCTGATAAACTTACAGACAGTCCTGCTGTCTGCGGCTCGGGTCGGGATAGCCTCCACCCATCTTGACAGATAATCCACCGCAAGAAGGATGTATTCAAATCCGTGGCTGACAGGGAATGGGCCCATGAAGTCGATGCCCCAGGCGTCAAAGACATCACAAATGATGACCGGCTGCATCGGCATCTCATCCTTGGAACCAACGGTTCCTCCCATTCTCTGGCATACTGGGCACGACTTCGCGAAGGTGGTGGCATCGCGAAACAGAGTCGGCCAGTAAAAGCCACACTGAAGCACCTTCCATGCGGTCCTCTTCCCGGAGTGGTGTCCTCCTGCCTCTAAGCTATGGCATAAAGAAAGGACACTCTGGTATTCCTCCTGAGGAATACAACGTCTCCAGACGCAATCCGGTCCTTCAAAGAAAAGGATCGGATCCTCCCAATGGTAGTGTCTAGCATCCGACTTTAGTCGGTCAATTTGGCTCTTGGGCCAATCCTCGGGAACCTTCTTGGAGACAAGATAGTTCACGATATTGGCATACCATGGGAGTGAGTCGATAACAAAAATCGACTCGTCAGGGAAGGAGTCTCGAATTGGGGAAACCTCGGAAGTATTAATATTTTCGAGACGAGAGAGATGATCAGCTACTACGTTCTTCTTTCCAGGTTTATCACGGATGTCCAAATCAAATTCCTGGATAAGTAGAATCCAACGAAGAAGACGCGCCTTCGCGTCCTTCTTCTCCATCAAATATCGTAGTGCCGTGTGGTCTGTGAACACAGTCACCTTGGATCCGATTAAATGCGATCTGAATTTGTCCAAGGCAAACACTACCGCCAGCATTTCCTTTTCGGTAACTGTATAGTTACGCTGAGCAGAATCAAGCACTTTGCTTGCGTAGTGGATTGCAAACGGGACGCCATCTCTTCTTTGTCCCAATACAGCCCCAACAGCATAATCTGATGCATCCGTCATGATCTCAAAAGGGAGAGACCAATCTGGGGCTTGTAAAATGGGTGCGTCCATAATCATTCCTTGTAATAGCTTAAAGGCCGCAAGACACTTGTGATCGACAATAAACTCCGCGTCTTTGCCTAAAAGCTCAGTTAGCGGTCGGGCAATTTTAGAAAAATCTTTGATGAACCTCCGATAAAATCCGACATGCCCGAGGAACGACCGCAACTGCCGTACGTTGGTTGGTGGCTGGAGTCGTCTGATCACATCCACCTTGGCAGGGTCAACCTCCATTCCTCTCTTGGAGATGACGTGCCCCAACACTATGCCCTCCGTCACCATAAAGTGACTTTTCTCCCAGGAGAGCACCAGATTGACCTCACAACATCTTTTGAGGACTCGGTCCAGATTCCTAAGGCAGGAATCAAAAGAGTCGCCGTGGACCGAAAAGTCATCCATGAAGACTTCCAGGAATTCGCCGACCATTTCGGCGAATACAGCAATCATGCACCTTTGAAAAGTACCTGGAGCATTGCATAACCCAAAAGGCATGCGCCTGAAAGCATAGGTACCAAAGGGGCATGTGAACGTGGTCTTTTCCTGGTCCTCTGGAGCTATGGCTACTTGATTGTAGCCCGAGAACCCATCAAGGAAGCAGAAGAATTCTTTCCCTGCTAGTCTCTCTAAGATCTGATCAATGAACGGTAGGGGGAAATGATCCTTCTTCGTCGCGGCATTCAGGCGTCTGTAATCCACACAGACGCGCCACGACGTGGGTACTCTCGTCACGATCTCCTCTCCGTCCTCGTTGGTGGTCGTCTGAATTCCCGACTTTTTCGGGACAACATGGATTGGGGCCACCCACTTAGAGTCGGAGATTGGGTAGATAAAACCCGCGTCGCACCATTTTTCTATCTCTTTCTTGACAACCTCTCGTAGATTTGGATTCAACCGACGTTGGAATTCACGAGAGGGTTTGGCTTCATTCTCCAAATATATATGGTGCGAACACAGAGCGGGATTTATCCCGTGGAGATCGGAAATGCTCCAGCCTATTGCCTTGCGGTTCTTCTCCAGGATCTCTAGCAAGCGAGATTCCTGCTCCTCGGTCAATTGCGAACTGATAATGACCGGAAATTTCTTGGCTGCGCCCGCAAGGAAGGCATACTTAAGGGTTGTGGGTAAGGGTTTGAGCTCAGGGATGGTATGATCATCTAAGAAGTCTGGCTCAATCCGATCTGGTTCGGTGTTGGAAGTGGCTGGATCTTGATCTGCAGTGGCTGCCACCAAGCTTGGCTCTGGAGTCGGATCGTCAAAGGTCTCCATGCAATCGGCAAACGCCTCGTCCGACTCGTCTTCCTCATCTTCCGATTGTCCTAAGGATGTAAGGACTGACAGGCCCTCTTGGGCCTCTATGTCATCGAAGATGTAGGGTGATGCAGGCTCAGAGCTGTACTCGTTCCTAATGATCTCGCAGACTGACTCATGTACTGGATCATCTTCAAAGGAGATGGACATATCGGTGCTGGCTGGGTTCTGTCTCCATGGCCCAACTAAGTCTACATGTGCACTGTCTGTTTCGATCGAAGAGTACTCGGTGCTGGATTCGGAGTCCGGTCTCTGCCATCTGGTCTGCTTCATCTCTAGTTCCTCATCTCCGCCTGGAGTTTGGAACTGAATCTTCCCATTCTTATAATCGAATAAGGCCCCTGCTGTTCTAAGGAAGGGCCTACCCAAGATAATCTGGGAATCTCTCCAATTACGAGGGGTCTCCATATCAAGGACAGTGAAGTCCACCAGGTATTCCTGACCCTCGACTTTGATCACAATGTTCCTTAATTCTCCTTGGGACCTCTTAGTGGATTTATCTGCAAACTGCAGAATAGCTCTAGATTTCCTAAGAGGTCCGAGATCAAGCCGCTCATAGAGGGCTGTGGGCATCAAATTGATCGAGGAACCATTGTCAAGGAGAGTGCGTGCAAACGCGATGTCATCAACATGACTCACTACATAGTGTGCACCCATGTCTCTTCGTTTCCGAGGAAACGAGTTCTTTATTGCACAAGTCGTGGCTACTGATAGAACGTGTTTCTCAACACGGCTTTTGGTCTTCCTGCTAACCCTAGTAGGTGTGCATCGCACCTTAAGGTATTTCTGGAATGCAGGGGTCATTTCCACGAACTTGTCGAAAGGGATTGTGACCTTGATATGTTTGTTACAAAATTCAGCCATCTCAGGGTCATCTTTTTGGATTTTTGTGTTTTTCTTCTTCCCACCCTTAAGAGCTTGGGGGAAAGGGATTATTAACTCAGGATCTGGAACTGAAATATTTTCATTAGAAACTGAAACTGAGTTCTGGACAGGACTCTGACTCGGACTTTTGTACAGACTCTGATGCTGACTCTGACGAAAGGGAAAATGCTTGGGCGAAACCGGTGATGCGTCTTCCGCTTCTTCTGACTGGTCCTCCTCAGATGGAGGTGCGGGCTCATCGGTGCCGTCGGACTCCAGGTGGATGCGGGGGTGCTGCTTCGAGGACTCAGATGTCCTCTTCTTCTGCTTGCGGTGGTGGTGGTGATGCTCCTCTTCCTCCTCCTCCGAATTCTCCTCAGGTCGAACTTCGGAGGTTCCTTCCTGTTGTGCCCGTGCCCGATCAGGTATGGTCACGGTCCTTCCGCTCCTGAGGGACATATGGTTAACATTATCATACGAAAGGATCTCATGTTCAGATAAATAATTATCTGAATAGTCTACCTGATCTCTAGGTCGGTTCTGGCCTTGGTGTATGCTGTTCGGGTTGGCCTGAACCTGTGCGGGAAGTGGAGTCCTTGGCGCCGTTTGTTGGTCTTGAGCACGAGAGACCCGATTGATGTCGGTTCTCATGTCCAAGTAATCGTTCTGCATCTGCTGGACCCTATCAGACAGGGTCTGGATCGCCAAGGTGAGGGACTCCAACTCGGTGGGCTGGGCTGGCTGCTGCGTGGATGCCGTCCTGAACTGGCCCTGCTGGCCGTGCCGATACTGCTGCTGATGGGGTGGTGCTGGCCCCTGCTGGTAGGTTCGCTGCTGCGGCTGGTACCCCTGGTCTGGCCTGGACTGGTATCGCGGGATTGTGACGGGTCTGGTCTCCTGGTATACTGGGGTTGGGCGGTGTGCCTGATCCTTCCCCATCTCAATTTGCCGGACTAGTGGGTCACGGCTATACCAGAGCCCGTTGATCTCGTAGACGGGCGGAGGCTCCTCGTATGCTGTCTCAACTGGTGGGGGTGCTTGATGGTTCTGCTGGGTGTAAGTCTGATCCCAGCTGCTTTGAGACCCCGGTGCCTGTTCCTGTACAAGATGAACTCGATGTACAGGTACAGGTGGTGCAGAAGGGGTGGGTAGCTTCATCTTGGCTACCTTTTCAGAGAGTTCCTCCACCTTCTTGGGAAGGCTCGAAAGAGACTCCATCTCCGCGACTCGCTTGTGGATCTGTTCGACCATGGTGAGCTTGTCTGCAATCATCCCCATGCTGGGGATGAGGTCCTCTGTCAGATCAGCAACAGTCCTTTAAGTTGTCTCGTTGGATAGAATCGAGGGAGACAACTGATAGGCCCTTGTGGCCTGTGACCTGCCGGTTTCTGCCATCTGCTCCAGGATCTTCCATACGGCGTGTTCGTTCTTGTTCAGATAGCTTCCTCCGCAGGCGGCGCTGACTAACCCCTGCATCTCTGGGGTTAAGCCGCAGAACAAGGTCTGGACTAGGATCGCCTTTGAAATGCCGTGGCATGGGCATTTCTGCACTAAATCATTGAACCTGTCCCACGCCTCGTGGAACGGTTCGCAGGGTCCTTGGGCGAAGCTGGCAATCTTCGTACGCATCTGATTGGTTCTACTGAGTGGGTAGAACTTCTTCAGGAAGAGGTCCTTGAACTGCATCCAGGTAGTACAAACCACCCCTAGGTTCTTCAGCCAATGTGCAGCCTTATCTCCTAAGGCAAAAGGGGTGGCTTTCAGTCTGATATAGTCTTGGCCAACATTGGGATGGCTCAGATTATTACAGACTAGTTCGAAGTCACGGAGGAAGGTGTACGGCTCTTCGCTGAGGTTTCCGTTGAACTTCGGCAGCAGGCTAAGGAAGTGGGGCTTCAGCTCGAATGCCTGGTCGGGAACTGCAGGTGCTAGCCAATTCTGGATCTCGTTCTCCGCCGGGTTATATGTATCGACCATTGGCCGGTCGATTCCTTCTGCTACTATAATCTGCCCCATTCGTGCAGTGAGATCGGCATTCTTCTGTTCAGCTTCTGCCAGACGTCTAAGGATCTGTCTCATCTGGTCCTCGTCGGGCGGCATCCTTGGCGGCATTTCTCCCTCCAGTTCTGGGATATGGAAAATAGGTCCGGTGTTAGAGGGTAAATCAAGGAATGGATTACCGAGGCAATGGTCTTCCTCGGTACTCTCAGAGGAGATAAAAGGGTTGGTTTGAGGGTAACCACCCTGAGCAGGAGGGAACCAGGACTCAAGAGGGTCATGAGTCCTGGGTGGTCCAAAGTGCGTTTGGACCGAAAAAGACGAGTTATCTGGGGGACTCATAGAGGGATCAGTGAATTGTGTGTCGAGATCTCCCCATTGACTCATCTTGATAAGCGAGAAGAAGATAGGATTTTACTCCTACCTGAAGCAAGCAAGAAGAACAATCCAAGACCCTGGTTTTCACACTCAACACAGTGAAGGACTCAAATTGAGTCCAATTTATCTTGTAATTTTTAAGTGTGAATTTCAAGCAAATCTAGCAAGGATTACGCGGCCTAGAGGGAAGTCGGCTCAGAGCCGGATGCGTCTTCCCTGTTTATCCTGTCGTCTAAGATACCGCCGCTCCTTCCTTTCTTCGCTCCTATCCCAAGCCGAGGGATTCAGTGACCACGCCCCTATCTACCTGCAAGCAGGCGGAGGCTGACAAGGCCGGAACTTCACCCCGGGGGGTTACTGGCAGCTTGTCGCGAAGTACCGCAATTTCGCCCCTATCTACCTGAGACAGGCGGAGGCTACTTGGTACTAGTCAAAGAATCTGAAAGTATCCGGCTTGTGATATTTGCTAGGATCAGTCAGAACGATGATATGGAAGACGGGGATTTGGGCTCTACCTTAGGGTGTTCACACACACTCAGGTACCCTCACTCAGCCTGAAAACAAGGTCGGGGTTACTCTCCCGCAAACAATTTTCAGTTTTATTCCCTTTTTATTGTCAATACTGTTAGCAGTCCCAGTTTTAAAGTAGGTTATCACTGAAATTTAATCACCACAAAGCACGCCTATCGGACAGTCCCAATTTCCTTTAATTAAGTGAGAAAATCAGAGGGGGAAATCGAGAAAAGCCGATGCAAGTTAAAATCTATGATGCGTATGCTAAGTAGAGAATACTTACAGTGATCCCTTCGCTTGTCGATGCAGGATGCTATACAGAATTGAAAACTCTATCCTATATGCAAATGCAGGCGATAAAAGCCGCTCCTAGACAGGCAGTTCTATTAGCGTGAAGAACAGATTGATTTGAACTAAGTCCTGCGGTCTAAGTGCGTCTTTTAAATGTGTTGTGTGGTCCTATTGATTACGAGCACAAACAAGTCCTAGATTGGCTCGAGGAGCCGCTAGTGCAAGCTAAGTTACCAATCAACCACACAGCACACGGGACACGGTTTCCACTATTTTTACACGCGCGAGAACCCAAACGGGAACCGCTGGAAACGATGCAAAAGAAATAAAATAAAATGAAAATTACAAGGCCTCTCTTTCTCTCACACAATCTAAGTGCTAAGTCTTCGAAGCGTCGCCGACTCCTCGCGTTCCTCGCACAAAAATTAAGATAAGGTCAGAGAGTGACACAAAAATAAAATAAAGCAAAAATAAATGAGAGAAATAATTACAAGAACAACCGGGGGTCAGACTACCCGGGGGTTAGAAAATCAAACACTCAAAATGTGATGTAAATTAACCTAAGCCGTGCATCCCCGGCAACGGCGCCATTTTGATAAGCCTCCCGCACCCTTAGTTAATCCGGTCAAATTAATGTCCAAATCAATTAATGATATTCGTTGCAGTCGGATACGAGGGATTAATCAAAAATCACTTAGCTATTAATGTTAAGTGATGTAGTTTTTTTTACTTGGTGAAGTCCAAGGTCGATCTCAGGGAGGCATCTGTCTCCTTAGGTTGATTACATCAATTCACAAGTGCTCGAGATTCGGGGAACGATTTTTTTTTTTTTTTTTTTTTGGTCTTTTTAATTACTATGTAGACAATGCAGACAATCCTTAGCCAATTTCAAGTTAGATTTAATTGATATATCAAATTCAGTCCAAAAATTATGAAAATTGGCCAGAAGGTTGCTTATGATGAAAATGACCTACACTAATTTTTTTGGAATTTTTTGACTCAAAATGAATATTCTATGAATTAACTAAACAAACAGTGTGATTTTCAATGTTTAATTTTTAATAAATATCAAAACACAATATTTCTCGGAACTAAAATTATCCTAGGAAGGTCTAATGATCAGGAACCTAGGAAAATTGACAGAACTAAAAAAATGTTGTGAAATGAATTAATTAAAATTAATCAAAGGAAATCACTAAACTATTTATTCAGGCCTCGTTATGCGTGCAAATGATGTGAAATTTTTATGGGATGTTAAAAACAATGTCCTTAAGCTACTGTGATTTTTTTGGTGATTTTTGAAGGCACAGATAATTTACTAAAAATCAAATGGCATCTCTGGGCAAAATATGACTCAAATCAACCAATTAATTCATTAATAAATCAAGAAAACCAACAAAAATACAACACGTGTGCTAACAGGTAGAGGACAAAGTTCTCAACAATATGCAACTTTTAAAATTCAAAAATAATCAAAAATGCATGCTATGGACACGTGCAAACATAGGGGTCTAAATGCAATACTGAAAAATAAATGTTCAAGAAATAAACATGCTGACAGGGACTAAAGTGCAATTACCAAGACTATGCAGGACTTGAATGCAAATTCTCCACGAATCACGTGCGCCTCACGTGATGTCTGCTTCACAGGGACCTTTCTGCAATTTTGGAAACCTCCAGGGGTGTCGGTGCAATTTACCCAGGCCGCACGTGCTCCTCACGTGGGGCGGCCTAGGCTCGGAGGCGTCGGAGGCTCGGATCGAGGGTCGGGGCTTCTGGAGGCTCGGGTTAGCCTCGGATCTGCTTCGGGGGACCCGAGCCTAGGCTTGGGTGCCGAGGCTCGGATCGGGCGACGTGGCGGCCTGAGGGCCCTTGGATCTGGATGGATCCAAGGGTGGTAGGTGAAGACGCGTGGCAGCGGGTGGAGCGTCCGATCCTTGGTGCGATCGACGGTCGAGGACGAAGGCGGTGAAGAGACGCGTGGCGGGACGAGGGCCGTTCGATCAGAAGATCGAACGGTGGCTGCTGTTTCTCCTTCAACGCTCCTCCGCCGCCTGCGGAGGAGGGGCCTGTGCTCCGGTGAAGGGGGCTGACCTCCGCCTGCCTCGCTGAGCTCCGTCAGTGAGCTCTGTCAGCTCCCAGCTAGCTCGGAAGCAGCGGATGAGGACGGCGAAGCCTCCGGTGGTCTCGGATTGGCTGGAGGAGGGCTGGAGCACCTGGTCGATGAAGCTCGAAGAAGGATCCGATGAAGCTCCGGCCAATGATGATCGGGTACCTGCAAGGGTTATGTGGATAGCCGAAGCGTGCTGATACGATCGTGGAGAGGATGGCGTGGTCGGTGAGGCCTGCGGGTGCTTGAGGTGATCGGGCGAGGTGGCTCCGGACAAGCGGCGGAGCTGCTAGTCGACGATGGTCGAAGTGCGGTGAATGGCGAAGTGGAGAAGCCCGCGAGGATGCTAGCACCGTCGCGGAGCTCGTCGGGATGTCGAGGAGGTGTGGAGATGTCCGTGGAAGGCGAATAAAATCGGAGAAGATCGGAAGAAAAGAAGAGGATGATCGGAGAGGGGATGAAGGAGGTTACCTGGGGTTTGGGGCTCGGTTTTGAGCTCCAGGGGTCGTCGCTCCAGAGGTCGGTAAGCCTCGAGCTCGTGCAGCTACGCGGAGGGCGGCTGCGGCACGGCGGTGCACCGTGGATCTCGCCGGAGAAGAAGGTCCTTCGTCGCTCAACAATTCGGCCGCTTGCTGTCACCAAGAGGAAGCTTGGAGCTCGGGGTTCTTTCCTGGAGTGGCGGATGGGCTTGAATGTGGTCGGAGAGGGTGTATTTATAGGTCGAAGGTGGCGGCAGAGCTGGGTGAGTGGCGAGTTTCATGGAGGTGGTGGAGCGAGTGTGGCGGAGATGGTGATGTTCGAGGGTGTTGGCGAGGGAGAGGGAAGAGTGGGGAAGATCGTGGGAGAGTCAGTGGCCGGCGAGGGGGGCTGGAGTGCGGCCGAGAATAGAAAGGGGCGGCCCCTCCCGCAAGGCGGAGATCGTGGGAGAGAGGGGCTGCCCGAGGTAGGGGACGAAGTCCTGGCCGTTGGATCTTGTGATCCAACGGCCAGATGGAGGCGCGAAGCGGGCGGGTGAGATTAGATCTGGAGTGCCCAGATGAAGGGCTATGAGGGTGACACGTGGCGTGACGCGGGCGAAGTGCGAGCGGGCGGCTAGGATCGGGTCTAGGTGATTGATCTGAGGGTCACGATCCGCTGGAAGACGAGCGGTTGTGATGAAGGGATCGGGGGCGCGATCGGGCGGCCTAGAGGTCGCCACGTGGCTCGTTGAGGATGCGGCGCTAAGGAACGGTCCAGATGGAATGCGGGGTGGATCTGATGGCTGTAGAAGAGAGCGGACGTGGTCAGGCCTGGGCCGTTGGATCTGAGGTGCGATCCAACGGTGGAGGGCGCGGGCGGAGCAGACAAAGGGCAGCGGGCCGCGTGGCGCAATCAGAGGGCGCCACGTGGCCTGCTGTGAGTGGTCGAAGGGAAAGACACGTGTAGAAAGAGGAGGAGGCCGAATTTGGAAAAACTCAAAACATGAAAGTTGTAGATCTTGATGAGATCTACAAGTTTCATGTTGACCAAAGACGGAGATGAGGTCAAATATGATACATAAATACAAAGTTACATAAATATACATATGTAGTATACAAAATGACCCAAAAACCCAAGTTCCTCATACAAGCTCCAATTTCAATGAAATTAGTCTCATTTTGAAGGTCTTTTGATATGTAGTATTCTAAGAGTGAGTAGACCTAAGTAGGAGTTTGTATGCGGGCTTTATGTGTGTTTTAATGTACAAGGGTGCTCAGGGTATTTAGGCTCTTTTACAAGGGTGATTTGTGGCTTTCTTCCCTATATTCTTAAGGAGTATATACATATATTATAGAGAAGGAGTTATTTGATGAAGAGGTCTTTTACAGGTGATTTTTGGCTTCTTATTTAAATGCAGATGAGCTCCTAAAATGCATGAATTATGGATGCATGCATGAATGCTATTTATGCAAGATAAAGGGAAATATGCCTCTATTTTCTCGGGAACAAGGCTCTATTTTTGACTTTTGATGTGATGAATCACAGATTCATCAGTATTTTGCAGGTGTACCCCCGCGGGTTTGGTTATTTGTATTTGGTCCATTAAAAGCAATATCCAGTATTATATTTTGTGTGAAACTTGCACTTTGACCCTTGGTTGTTTGCTTATTTACACTTATGCCCTTGCTAGTAGTGTAGTTTCTTGATGTTGTTTTTATTTATTTAGTGCATCATTTTAACTCGAAAAATTCTCAAAAAAATACCATAGGCTCCTGTGTGCTAGCTTATTATTGACATATTTTTGTATTGCATTTTAATTGCATTTTCATATTTATAAAAATCAGAAACATGCATTTTCAGCACTGTTTGCATTAGAAAATCCATAAAAATTATAAAAGCGTTTTGAAAAATTCCAAAAAAAATATTTTGTGTGTTTCATCATCTTTTAGTGTCATTCCAAAAATCATTAAAAATTTCAAAACAAAAACCTTAAAAATTAGAAAACCCCTAAAATTTTCATAAAAATCTAAAAAATCGTAAAAAATCCTAAAAATATAAACTCAGTTCCTGTAGTTTCTCCATTTTATTATCTTTATTTTAAAATTAATTTGGAAAAATTTTGTCACTATTTACTATTTTTCATTCCCAATTTAGTTTCGGCCAATAGCATAGCTCATTTTTTTCTTGTATTTCCACTTTTAAAAATTCCAAAATATTCAGAAAAATCCCCAAAAATCACAAAAACAGAATAAAATCATAAAAGACCACAAATATTTTTTCCCTGATTTTTGAGCATTTCCCCCTATTTTTATAAATACTTTAGCCCCTCTTCTCTTATCTTGCATATATATATATTCTATTATTGAAAAAATATATAAAAAATATAAAATATAAAATAAAAGAGAAAATCAGAAAATTGAAAATCAAAATGCAAAATTAAAAATTAAAAATAAAATTAAAAAATATAAAATTAAAAACCCACAAAAAATTGCATATGTAGACACTTAATCACATCACAATTTTTGAGCATTTTGCCTGGTCTGTCTTTTTTGCTCCCTATGTTCGACACTCTACACATACTTACACTATACACCTATTTGTAGAGTTAAAATAAATTTGACCACATTTGTTTGTCATTGCTTGATTTATATATTGTGGGTTCATTGTTGACTTTGATTGGGATTTCTGCGTGGTTGACGCATCAACTGAGTTCCCGCCTTGTGTGGAACTTAAGACCAATGAATTTCCGCTAAATCAAGGACCTATCCGCAATTATACAAAATGTTGGGGCTTAAGTGCAAAATTCTAGAATATTATAACTACAAGTAGAACTTTTAGGACTAAAACTAAATAACAAAACAACTAGGGCCCCCCCTGCAAAATGCCTACACCTCACGTGTACTGGTCACGTGAGGTGACGTGGCGGAGGACCTATTTGCAAATACTGAAAAGTTTAGGGGTCTACGTCTAAATATTACAAAACTTAATTAACGGCATATGAAAGGTTGAGTCCTATTTAATAAATACAAAACTAAGGAGGGGTTTCTACGCAAAATACCCCTTCAAAGCGGATCGGAAGACGGATGGTTCCAGTGTTGCCACGTGTCGTGATCCCGACGGTCCACTTTCGATCGCGATCGAATGGTGCCCCACTCTTCACTTAAGCCATGTGTCAGCGTTATGGAGCCCGATGATGGTTCGATGCGAACGACTCAGATTAGAAGGTCTTCAGATGATGAACGGCTCTGAGCGCAGCGGATCAGACGGCTCCTGTGCACCTGGACGCTGGTTCTTGATCCGATGGAGGGGGTTAGCGATGAATGATCAGGGAAGAAGGCACGTCGTGGCGACCTTCCTCCGGCGATATCGCCCCTCTCCGGCGTGTTGTTCAGCCTCAAAATTGGTCCGGATGCTTCCTGCAAGTGTTTTCTTTTCTCTTGGGGCTTTAAAACAACGCGGGCACCACCGGAGCACGCCGGAGGAGGAGGAGGAGGAGCGAAGCACCTCCAGATACCCCGGGGACTCCCAAAATTTGCACACGGCTACTACTTCAACTCCTGGACCTACAAGAAAAGTCAAGGAGGGTGAGGGCATAATGCCTCGCCCCTCCTGACTGCTGGAGAAGGCGGAGCGCGTAGAGGGAGGAGCTCATCGGAGCTAGCTCCGGTGAGGTGAAGGCGCGGATGATCTGATGGCATTCAAGCGAAATGGACGGTAGGAGATGGTTGTTTAAGCTACTGGAAATGAAAATAAGAAAGAAAAAAGGCAATAAAAGCAGACCTCAAGCCCAGGAAGGGCGAAGTGAAACCTCAAGGCCAAGGTGGCCGGAGGTGGCTGGAACACGCCCCCTAGCCTCGCCGCACCTCAACGGGGGGGGTGTGGAACGACTCCCCTGTCACCAGAGGTCCACTATACCCGCTCCCGGAGGTCAGAGGTAGTCAAAGGCGGTTCAAAAAATCAAAGGGGAAGGAAGGTGTTTTTGAAGGAATAGCTCTAGCGGCGTGAAAATCGAGGAAGAACGACTCGATCAATGATTCACAACCCAAGGAAACACTTGGGCGTGAATCACCAATCCGTGAGGCGCAAAAATGCAGAAGACCACGACATGAAAGGAGATAAGGAGCGGTCTCCAAAATTCGTCGAAGATGACCCAAAATCGAGGTCTGACACGAGCTACAGGAGAGGGGTCAGAGAGTTGACCCGAGGTCAACTCTCCAGGCCCCCTTGGTTGGTCCACGTGGACCAACCAGGAAAATCCTAAAAAATAATTTCTAAATTCATTTTAAAATAGAAAATGATTTATTTAATTTTAGGTTATTTAATAAAATATGTTTATTATTTTATAAGTATTTTATTGTGAATTTTAATTATTTTTATGAGGTATAATTTTATAAGTTACCTTTTATAGCCTTTATAGGTATTTATTAATATATTTTATTAATTTGTTTTTATTTTATGTATTTAATTTTATTTTTTTTGTTTATTATTTTATAAATTAATAAAGTATTTTTAGACACGTAAAAATATTTTTATTTTATTTTTCTGAAGTATTTTATACACTTAATAAAATATAAGTATTAGTTGTATAGGTAAAAGTATAGGTACTATACCTATGTATATTACATACAAGTATTTTATTTTGTGTTTTATTTATGTTTTTATTACAATTTTAATATACATATGTATTATAAATAATATTTACAAGATTATAAAAATATAAAATTATAAAAATAATAAATAATAAATAAATTGAATATTTTAATCTGTACAAGTATACAATAGGGGTCCAAAACTCAACTTTCAAACCGTAACTCGGAAAAATACGAAACCACTGCCCTTAAATAGCTTATTTTAAATTATATACAATTAAAGGAGTTTGGTACATTTCGAGTTTTTATTTGCAAGATATGGGTCTGGGAAGTTGGAGTTCTGGAATCTTATTCAAATCATAACTTTTTATCTGTACATTATTTTTGAGTGAAATCAATTTTATATTTTTATTTACTTAATTATCTACAACTTTCATGTTCAAAGTTTCTTTATTTGAAGTATAAAAAGTGGAACCTAAAATAGGTCCCAAAATGAATAAAGAATGAATTAAAACAAAGGGGATTTTATTGTATTCTGGCCCTTATCTCCCCCTACTTTATTCCTTGTCGACCTAGTCATCGAGATGCCTAGGTCTTGGGGTTTCGGTTCATAAAATATTTACAATATTTTATTATTTCTCTTTTTTTATTTATTCTATAATTTTGGCTTTAAAAACAGTATTTTATACACTAATTACATGCACATGCATGAATGCTAAGATGCTCTAATTAAGGGTATTTACACGCATTTGCTAGGGTTTTTGAGGCCAAAATGATAGAATAAAGATGATGAAATGTGGATTCATCAGTGCTCGTTTGTGCGAGGAGACCCATTTGGTACCCCAACTGCTCCAGCAGAGTAGCTCCACAAGGAGCTTCGTCACAACGCCCATCTGACCAACCTCCCTTTCATCGGAGCAGCCCACTCGACGCGGAGTGCTTCCACGGTAGTGCTAGATGTCTCAGCAGCTTCATCGGAGTCGTGGATCACTCTCCACGCTCATGTAAAGTTCGCCAGACCCGAGTCCGTCCAAAACCTCTTTCTGTCATTCGATCAGGGGTTGTTTTCCAAACCCGAACAGGGTCGTACGACCACGCCTTCATCCTAACGGTCTGATCAGATCCTGGAGGTTCATCTGACAAGTACGTCCTCAATAGTAACGGAGCCGTCGGATCCTTTTCAGGGGAGTATCAGAGCCATCCACCTTTGCCTCCACGAGGGAGCGCTACGTGTCTGCAAGGTTAACTTTCGTTGTCCTCCCCGCCCTTTATGTTATTTGCATTCAGTCCAAATAAATGTAATAAATAGTTAAGAACATTTGCAGTTTGGACCCTTTAGCTTTTCATATTTGCATTTCAATCCAATTGAGTTGAGTCCACATACATCCCCACATGATTATATGGGATATTTGCGGTTTATGCCCTGAACTTCTTGATGGTTACGAAATGAATGTTTAATTTTGATATTTACACGTATACCCATGTTTGCTTGGATCACGTGTTGCGCATGATTTGAGTGGATTATTCGCATCTTTTGCTCTGAAACTTTGATATATATTATCTATTTGGTCCTAAAAGTTAAAGTATTTACGTTTGGGTCCATGTGTTTTTAACTTGCTTGTCTTTTATTTGATGCATTAAATATTAAATTAACTCTGAAACTTACCAGCAAATTACCTATAGTTCCTACTAATATGTAATATTTATAATGATTTTTATGTGTTAATTTTCATTTATTTTATAATATTAAAAATTCAAAAACACCTAAAAATGTCCTATTTGTGTTATAAAAATCACAAAAGCCTTAAAAAATTCCATAAAAAATCCTGTAGTTGTACTTTCTTGTCTTTATCTCCCGTGTGAATTTTGCCTGAAAATACCTTAGAAAAACCCTAAAAATTGCAAAACACTCGAAAATTTATAAAAATCATATAAAATTGTAGAAAAATCCAAATCTGTGTTTTATGTCCCTGATTGTAGGTTTTCACTTATATTTATTCATAAAAATACCCTCCAAAAATTTTAAGCATTTTAAATATTTTTAATTTACAAACTATTCTTAATTGTGCATTGTTTCGTCTTTTTGTCATTGTTTGATTTTTAAAAAATCACAAAAACATCTGAAAACTCCACAAAATAACCAAAAATATTTTAGAAACTTACAAAAATAAAAAATATTTTTATCATAATTTTCTGAGCATTTTTTAAAATTTTGAAAAATACGAAAAGAGTATTGTGTGTGTCTTTTATCTTTTGTGCTTGTGTCTATTTCATTGAAAATTAAAATTTTGAAAAATTGAAAACCAACAAAAATCCTTTTTTTCTCGAAATCCGACTAGTTAATTTTTCGATCGTGCTCCTTGTGTTCGACCTTGATCGTTGCACCAGGTAAATAAAATATCGAAGTCACTTACATTAATTGATTTTTGAGTGGTTTGATTTTCTTGTTGATCGGTTTGGTTGATTGAGAATGACGACACTTCATTTATTTATTCCACCTTTGTAGATCGAAAAACCGTGTCATCACCCACATATACTCTCCATGGATGAAAATAGGCGTACTATTGAGCTGAGCTAACCAAAGACTCAGTTTTGATCAACTAAGCTACAAATCCAGTAACAAACCTCACAAATGGCCAATACGCCAGCAACAGTTATAAGTTATAACTATAAGCACCCCCTGTTAAGTTCCCACCACAGCCCCACGCTTAGGAAAAAGAGCACACATAATCCACCAATGACCAACCAGTCAACCACACCCACGCACACAATCCGTCCCCTTTATAGCCAGAGTTGTCCAACGCTTCACTAGAACGCGAACTCCACATACACCTCCGCGTTCTAAAACCGTAAACAGTCAACATATGCTCAGCATCTACAGGCTCGATCTGGTCAGAGATCTGATCGATGGGCATCGAATCCATCACAAAAGGGGGAAGCAGCAGCCCCCTCCTCTGACATACAGCGGTCGCAGTGGATTAAAGGATGGAAGAATCACCTGGACTCAGAACGCCGAGGCCCCAGCAAAGTTGAGGCGCCACGGCCGCTCGGCGGAAGCGTTGGTGGCGGGAGGAGGAGCTCCGATCCTTCGATATCGCCGGTGGCATCCGCCGTCGTGCTTTCGATTTTGTTTTGTTTGAAAAAATAGGGAAGAGGTCGCGATCAGCGTGAACTAGGCCCGCAAGTAGGGATGGGATGCCAACTGTCACACCCCCAAATTCTGTGATCGAGAATGATCGTGCAGATGCGGTAGCTGGATGCTCGAGAATGATCGATGGAGCTAGACTTCAGGTGGAGTCCGAAAATGCATGGATATCAGGGAGGTTATCCACGGGAGTCTGGAGGCTCCACCGTACGTTACAAAGGAGAAGCATCACACAGGACACTGGCTCGGTAGCAGAGTGTCGTGAAGCTTCTGGCAGTGCGAGCACAGCGAGTACAGACAACAGTGCAAGACATGACAGTGGATGCGTAGTGGTACATACGCGAGCGCAGAAGGGCGGTATGTAGTGAAGCAGTACACATTGAGGAGCAATGTGGTACGGTCACAGAGGCGTACGCACGAAGGCGCACGGTATTGGTATCTATGCGTGACAGTCCAAGGAGGCATGGAGCGTTGCAGGTGCTGAGTACGAGCATTTGTCGAGCATGCTCGGTAGTACACGTACGAGAGTGGTCTGGAGGCCACGATAGAGAAGTTCTGGAGGACTTCCCCTTAGCATGGAGAAAGCTAAGGAAGGGTTTACCACACGTGAGTTTGGAGGCCGCGGGCTCCTTTGGCACAAGACCAAGTGTTCGGTGGCACTTGGTGAATTATGGTAGAGCTGCATCAACAAGCGTTGGAACGCGAGTGTGCTGATGACTGGGCGGTTGACTGGGCGTCAACCGTGCGGGAAGACGAAAGGACAACAAGGGAGTCGAAGAGACAAGCAGACGAAGAGTTGCTGAGAAACGCGAAGGGTTGCTGAAGAACTCGAAGGGTCTCTTATGTCTTTATGTATCATTATTGTAGATGTAATAATGAGTGTCCCTTGGGTTGCCTTGAGTCTTGTATATAAGGAGAGGTGGTGGCTCATTTGTAAACACACACAGAGTAGAGTGTGTCACCCCACTCCTAGAGAGAGTTCCCCTTCTAATAAGAGAAGAGCTTTGTGCATGTGCTTTTGTGATCGTGTGGTTGCGTTCTTGAGTGTTCTTGAGCGAGTTCTTGAGAGTGTTCCTGAACGATCCATAGAGTCGAGCTTCTACTTGTGTCTGAGCGTCGGTGCGTTAGCAAGCAGGGGTATCGAGAAGAGTTGGAGCGCGTGCGTGACTGTTCTACTCGGGAAGGCTAGTTAGCTACAGGTTAGCTAACGCCGCACAGGATCGGTCGAAATCGATAGCGGGATTTGACCCTGTGACAAGTGGTATCAAAGCTTGGTCGGTGCCAAGAAGCGGACAAAGCTAGAGTGGCTGTTGCAGCAATCGATCACGGGAACAGAGGATACTTGTTGGAGCAAGTACATCTTCAATCAGCGGATCGAAGATGGTGGGTGTTACCGAGCGTGTGGCAGCACTAGAGCAGGCGATGGCAGAAGTGGAGTCCACTATTGGGACTCATGCTCATCGCATCGCCGTCTTGGAGGATCGTTCTTCAGAAGGATCGGATGTGGGGACGAGATCCAACAACGCTCAGCGGAGCAGATCAAGTCCTTGGAGGACAAGCTGAAGATGTTCAGCACGATGATGGAGGATCTACGCAGCGAGATCTCCCTCATCAAGAAGGCGTTGGCGAACTGCGGGAGCTCCATGGAGGTGCAACGACGCAAGGTACTAGAGCCCAAATCCTTCACAGGTACGCGGAGTGCCAAGGATTTGGAGAACTTCCTATGGGATATGGAAGTTTACTTCGAGGCGGTCAAGAAACGGAAGCCGAGAAGGTTGGTTTGGCATCGATGTACATGTCGAGCGATGCCAAGTTATTGTAGAGGAGCCGTGCAGCAGATGAGGCAAGACCGAAGATATCCAGGTGGGATGATCTAGTCGTGGAACTGAAGGTACAGTTCCTGCCGAAGAACACTGCGTGGATTGCACGGGAGGTGAGGCTCTTCGACGCCTGAAGCAGATAGGCACTATTCGTGAGTACGTGAAGCAGTTCACGTCCTTGTTACAGGACTCAAGGCATGTCCGAGGAGGACAAGCTGTTCAACTTCACGATCGGGTTGCAGAGCTGGGCGCAAGCCGAACTGCGGAGGCAGTGCGTGAAAGACCTTAATTCAGCAATTGTGGTGGCTGATGCGTTGGTTGAGATGGGACCCAACCAAATGACAATGTTGAAGAGAAGGAGTTCACCATCAAGTAGAAGGCGCGGTCGGAGGACAAGTCAAAGGTGTTGCCCACGATCACCAACGGAGGAATGGGAGTACTCCAAGAGGAGGGAGCAACCCAAGAGCAAGGGATGCTTTATATGCGACGGACCGCATCGGGCACGGGAGTGCCCAAAGAAGGAGAAGCTAAACTCTCTTCGTGGGGACGAGGAGGAGGAGAAGAACGTGAGGTACGCTTGGGAGTAATCGGTGCTATGCGCAAGGTACGTCTCACAACACTTAGAGCTGGAGCCTTCGAATTCGGTGGAGGGATGGAGCTCCACAACAAAGAGCTTTGGAGGTGCCAAGGCTCGATCGAGGACACACAGGAGTGCGCAGGTGCATGTTGAGCACCAACGTGTGTGCAGGAGGCACACAACCAAAGCCACGGATAGGAGAACATCCGTGCATGAGAAGACAAAGCAGAGCTCTGGAGGGCGATGCCGCATGGACAATGAGTTACTCGTCCATGGGGGTGGAGTGGTGACGAACCACACCACCAATGATCTTGCAGGAGGCAAGATACAGAAGATGCTCGGAGCGCAGGAGGTGCTCACTCCCCATGAAACAGGTACGTCCACAGGGAACGATCGGGATCGTCAACGAGCGAGTGTGGAGGTGAATACTCCACATGTGGAGCTGGAGCTGCCACAAACCAGCGATGGAGCTGTTGTATCCAGGAGGGATACACCAAAATAGGAGCTGACGAGGAAGCTTCACTTTTCACGATGAAGACCAAGTCACGGAGGGACATGGTTCGTGAAAAGACCAGGTGTAGGAAGGGAGGCGGTGCAAGGCGGCACCACCCTTCCAATTGAGCCGCATCAGGAGGTGCGTAGCGGATGGAGGACCGTGACGGGATGCCAGCTGAAGAGGGTATGCTCGGTTGAGGACAACCGATTCTTCAGGTGGGGGAGGCTTATCACACCCCCCAAATTCCGTGATCGCGAATGATCGTGCAGACGCGGTAGCTGGATGCTCGAGAATGATCGATAGAGCTGGACTTCAGGTGGAGTCCGAAAATGCATGGCTATCAGGGAGGTTATCCACAGGAGTCTGGAGGCTCCACCGTACGTTACAAAGGAGAAGCGTCACACAGGACACTGGCTCAGTAGAAGAGTGTCGCGAAGCTTGTAGCAGTGCGAGCACAGCGAGTACAGACAGCAGTGCAAGACATGACAGTGGATGCACGTAGTGGTACATATGCGAGCACAAAAGGGCGGTACGTAGTGAAGCAGTACGCATTGAGGAGCAATGTGGTACAGTCACGAGGCGTACGCACGAAGGTGCACGGTATCGGTATCTATGCGTGGCGATCCAAGGAGGCATGGAGCGTTCCGGGTGCCGAGTACGAGCATTGTTGAGCATGCTCGGTAGTACACGTACGAGAGTGGTATGGAGGGCCATGATAGAGAAGTTCTGGAGGACTTCCCCTTAGCATGGAGAACCCTAAGGAAGGTTTACCGCACGTGGGTTCTGGAGGCCGCAGGTTCCCTTTGGCACAATACCAAGTGTTCGGTGGCACTTGGTGAATTATGGTAGAGCTGCATCAGCAAGCGTTGGAGCGCGAGTGTGCTGATGATTGGGCGGTTGACTGGGCGTCAACCGTGCGGGAAGACGAAAGGACAACAAGGGAGTCGAAGAGACGAGCAGACGAAGAGTTGCTGAGGAACGCGAAGGGTTGCCGAAGAACTCGAAAGGTCTCTTGTGTCTTTATATATCATTATTGTAGATGTAATAATGAGTGTCCCTTGGGTTTTCTTGAGTCTTGTATATAAGGAGAGGTGGTGGCTCATTTGTAAACACACACAGAGTAGAGTGTGTCACCCCACTCCTAGAGAGAGTTCCGCTTCTAATAAGAGAAGAGCTTTGTGCATGTGCTTTTCTGATCGTGTGGTTGCGTTCTTGAGCGTTCTTGAGCGAGTTATTGAGAGTGTTCCTGAACGATCAATAGAGTCGAGCTTCTGCTTGTGTATGAGCGTCGGTGCATTAGCAAGCAGGGGTATCGAGAAGAATTGGAGTGCGTGCGTGACCATTCTACCCAGGAAGGTTGGTTAGCTACGGGTTAGCTAACGCCGCACAGGATCGATCGAAATCGATAGCGGGATTTTGACCCTGTGACAACAACCACGGTAAGTAGCTATGGATATAAGTATTATTGTATTTTTATCATTTTTTTAATACAGATAAGGATGAAGATACAGATATTGACGGATATTAAAACTATCTTATCTTATCCTTAAAAATGGATACGGATGTAAAATGATATTGATCGCATACGAGTAATGTTAGAAATACTTTATAGAATTGACTTAAATATATACAAATTGAATGGAAAACACATGATATGAATTTACTAAATGTGCTTGCTTCATAAAAATTATACAATATGGTAAAAGAAGTATATAATTTATATTAATAATGGTTAAAAATAAATCTATGACTATATTTATATATAAAAATGGATATACGAACACAGATACGGATGTTTGCGGATATCAAATGATATCCATATCCGTATCCATTTAAAATGAATACAGATATGGATGTCAAAATCGATATAAAATGGATTCGGTGACAAATCAGATGCAGATATATCCGTAACCGTTTGCATCCCTACTGCCAAAGGTAGCTAAGGCCTTCTGACCAATTAAGAATATTTTTGTATATTTTATTGTTATTTGTTTTCTTTCGTTGTTTATACTTCTTTCTGGACGCTCCCATGATCTACGCATTGGAGCATGCTTTAATTTTGCTCCTTCTACTCGATCACATGTTGGTGGTGATGTGGATCATCGATTTTTTATCCAATGGATCGGATCATCTCCAAAAGGTAGGTCTCCTTTGATGTCAAATTTGGGGACTTTTTTTAAAAATAACTATCAATTTAATTCAAACTAAATAAATAGGCAAGAGTTTTAACTAATTACTATTTTAGGTATGAATCAGCACCTCAGGAATTTGGGAGGCCGACAATCCAAATATGTTTCATATGTATCATATTTCAAAAACTAATTATATAAATAATCCTCTCTTATGTTCCACAAAAAGACATATTATATCGTCGTGTTTCTTGATGCATTGATTTTCATAATCCCAGTGAAAAATAATTATTGATTTTATGATTATGATGATTGAAGAATTTAAATTTATTATTTTGATGGATATATATTTATTTTAGTGTATATGGATAACGATAAGAAAATAGACTTCAATTTATTCGCAAATATAGATATTAATATAGTTTTCATTCTTTAAAATGCGAAAAATGGATAAAATTTTATAAATTTTTTGGGATATGGATATCTATTATACTCAATTAACTAACACGTGTAACATTGTAAATATTACAAAAATATTTTATTATATTGACTTCAAAAAATATTACATACTAACATTCGTCAAAATAAAAATACATATCCATATGTTCTCTTATAACGTAATCAATAAAAGACAAAATACATATCATATAGTTGCATCGCTATGATAAATTTTACAAACATATTTTATTATATTGACTTCAAAAAATATTACATATTAACATTCGTCAAAATAAAAATACATATCCATATGTTCTCTTATAACGTAATCAATAAAAGACAAAATACATATCATATAGTTGCATCGCTATGATAGGAGCGCACATTCGCAAACGAACCTACAACCAATACTTATATTGACATCCGTATTAAAATGAAAATGATATATAATTAATTAGAGAAATAAAAGTTAATTAAATTTTCATTAAGATATATGGCATTCGCATGTGATTTTACGTACATGGTATATGTCATTTCATTTTCATTTATTATACGGATGTGGATTTAAGTATTAGTTGCAGGTTCATTTGTGAATGTTCGCTTTCTCCTATCATAGCGATGCAACTAGATGTTATGTATTTGTCCCCTATCGATTACATTCTAAGATGCTATGGATATGTATTTTTATTTTGACAAATGTTAATATTTTTTTACAAATGAATTGCATAAAATAATATAATATTTCAATTTTTAGAGATATGTATAGATACATGTATTGTTTCTCTCTTTTTTTGCTATGCATACATATCTAAGTATTAGTTCTAATTTGGTTTTTTTAGGATATGAATACAACATTTTATTTTGATGAATATGAATATGGAAAATTATCAGGATTTTGCAAATGTGAATATAAATACGAGTATTGTTTCATTATTTGTATGCAATAATACATATATAGCATTAATCTTAATTTTGTTTATCCATATTAACCTCTATCATAGTGATGCGATCAGATAATCCGTATTTATCCTTTATCATTTTTGCTTTTATGCGGATTGTATATGGAATTCTATTTTACGGATATGAAACATACAATTAAAGATGTAGAAATGGATATGTTGTTTCAATTATTTTTTGTGAATACAAATATAAATACATGCACTGTTTCCATTTATGAAATGTAATAAAATATGTTTATAAAATTTACACATGTTACACGTGTTAGTTAATTGTGTATAATAGAAATCAAATATCCATATCCCAAAATTTTATATGATTTTGTTCATTTCCGCATTTAAAAGGATGAAAACTATATTAATATCCATATTTACGAATAAATTGAAGCTTATTTTCTTGTCATTATCCATATACACCAAATAAATATATATTCATGGAATAGTAAATCTAAATCTTCAATTGTCATAATTATAAAGTTAATAATTAATTTTCCCATTGGAATTGTGAAAAATTAATGCATCAAGAAACATTACGATATAATGTGTCTCTTTGGTGGTAAATAAGAGAAGATTATTTATATAATTAGTTTTTTTAATAAGGAATATATGCAAAATGTTTGGACGTCGGTGTAGTTGTCCCTTCCCAAATTGGTACTTGAGGTGCCTTTGGAATAGTAATCAGTTAAAACTATGTCTATTTATTTGTTTTAGATTAAATTGATAATTATTTTTAAAAAAAAGTCCCCAAATTCATACGTTTTCCATTTTAAGATTTGAATTTAAAAAGAGTTGCAACGTAAAATGGCATTTGGTTCTGTAGTTCCATTTGTTGCTCTTGTCAACTACACATGAGTATTGAATTTGGAACCTTTTATCCGTAAAATTCAAGCTCTTTATCCATTTCAAGCATTGCATGACTCTCTTTTGAGTTGATGTTACGGTAAGTCATCAGTAATCTTGAACATTAATAATGTGTAATGTGTTCATCTTAACAAAATTTTAGTGACATTTTTAAAGTTCTTGATATGGAGCGAAAAGGGTATAAATTTAATTGTGAAGATAAATGTATTATTGTATATATTTATATCTTCAATTTTTAAATACGTTTAAATCAAATAAGTATGAAAAATCTTTACATTGGATCTATGCTCGTTGCATATATGCAACTCTCGTTCAAAGCACAATTTTGTTATGAAGGAAAGCATGAGTAAAAGTAAAATAATCATCATCACATCATGTCCTCGATTACATTAGACATGATGTGCTCATACAACAAAATGTGATCGTTGTATTGTATGGTCTAGTTTGCAATGACAAAATGAATTCTAATTTATAACATTTATGATGCTAGTTGATCCAAAATTTCTCCTACCTAACTAGTAATTCTACTATCTAGATTCAACTTTGTTGATATACCTTGAATCCTAATAATCTTGTTCTATTGAACATAGTTGAAGGACTGCCATATATCTCCCCTCCCTTCTGTTGGGTTGCGAGGGTTGCACCCCCAATCAAAATTTTTATAAGAGGTTCATTTTATATTTATGTATATGAATCTGTTTGCATTAATGATTTGTTTGTACTGGGAGTAAATATAAAGTTTCGAGGTTGCAATGTATGATTATATACTCATTGATATTCTTCTTCTCGACAAATAGTGAAACCGGTCGCCACCTAAAGATGTAGTTAGTTACGTGTGAACCTTGTAAATCTGTGTGTTTGATCGTGTTTGTGTGTGTTTGATTCTGCTACTCGCAACAAACTCAATCTACTTGAATTGGTGACTTTAATCAGTAAATACATGTTACAAGAATAAGGTAGATCAAATCAAGGGCATCAATATATAGACTTATTGCCAAGTAAAGGGAGAAAGTTAATTCATACAAAGTTATATTTGACATTTAAGTCAAATTGAAAAGAGAGTAAAAGAGTGTGCTCGTGTGCGCACGCATGTGTGCCTAAGTGTACTGAATGAGTGATTAGCAGTCAGTTTCGAGTTACCAAAAAGAAACGTTAGTGGTTGTTGTAGTTAGAAGGAATGTGGACATATAAAAGTATCCCTCTAGTAGAGAAACTCACTCTCTGCAATTTTCCCATTAAAATCTTCATCCAAACTCCTCCCATCATCTCCTATTCTTATGAGAATTCAAGTTGATGCATAGAGGTTCAACCTATATTGATGGGAAAGATCAACATATGAGGAGGACACTGAGGAGGTTTTTTTCCTCAAACACATCTAGATATATAACATTACATACGAAAGATATGTAGCTATTGAAATTCACACAATCCCACTAGTATAAGTACAATACATGTATGGATCTAAAATACGATTCATTTAGCATGATTTCTCTTATGTTTTTAGATAGATCAGGGGCCCCTTCCAGGTTCATCTTATGTAAATATTGTTAGTCATGTGAGTCCAAGGCGAACCATTTGTACAATAAATATTATTGTAATATTTTGATATATCAATAAAGGTTATTAGCTTGTTTCACTCCTAATCTGAGATTAAATGAATTAATGCATTTATAAGATCCCTTGTACAATTAGGATTATGTACCATGACCATTTAATGATCATATAGTTGTTGATTCAAATGTTGAATCATAGAGGATGGTGATTGGATGATATCTAAGGAGTTAGATTAAGGACGGATCAAGAACTGTAAAGTGATTGTTAAGAGAGGATCTCCAGTTTGAGAAGGAGATGACAATCCTTCTATAAAGGTTGGTATATGACCGACCTCTTGATGCAAGTCCTTTTATGAATAGAGATTTGGAGGTGTTAGATAAGTTGGGTCAAATAGTTGACTTAACGAGGTCGAGATAACCAAAGACTTATCTCGTATACTGTCACAATATAGGCACGCATTCTCTGACTAGAAATAAATGTATTACTATATCTTTGAGTGTGCACATTAGACGGACCATTAGTTTGATGACCTAACCAAGGTCTATACACCAGCGAGCTAGTATGCACACGAGGAAATATAAGTAATACGATCTCTCAAAGGGATCATACAAAGAATAGACTGATTTTAGGTAGTTAATTCCTAAAAAATAGCAAAGATCAATATTTCTCAAATTAAAATCTCAAAGATAGATATTTCAATGTAGTACAATATGGCTTTGAATATTTACAAAAAATTGATGTGTGGATTATTTAAAATAATTCTTACTCAATTTATTCAATAATTATTTTAAGAATGAAAAGCAATATCTTTAATATTTTGGGCACATGACAACAAATATTAAGACACGCGGTTGATGCCTTTTTGGGATTTTTCAGATCAAGAAATGATTTAATGTGAATTAAACGAGTCAATTTTGGGAAAATATGCAATGGTTCATCAATTTAACTTAACGATCCAATCAAGGAATATAAAATTCAAATTAAATACCAAAGTAGAGAGCATTAAATAAGTTACTAAATGCAATTTTTATTTTTAAAAAATGATAAAAATTCAATGTCGCAATAAATGTTCAAACACTTAGATACAAAATGAGAATTAGAAATGAAATTAAAATGCAAAGCGAGTGTACATGGGCACTCATGTAATTAGGAAAACACACCGTTTCTCCAAACGA
Organism: Ottelia alismoides; assembly: GCA_037367405.1. Taxonomy (NCBI): domain Eukaryota; kingdom Viridiplantae; phylum Streptophyta; class Magnoliopsida; order Alismatales; family Hydrocharitaceae; genus Ottelia; species Ottelia alismoides. Next base: position 139,166 of record JAZKJV010000404.1, read on the forward strand.
GGGTGTGGGGTGGGGAGACCTTATTGAGGTTCTTTGAAGTACGAGGGATGCAAGTACATCATCATCTGTGGGTCACACATGACCCCTTTGGATGGATCTGATGATGGAGAGAGAGCGGCTTCATCTCGATCTAATGTCTCTTGGTCGTCCACATGTACGTTTGATCAACAATGGATGTAACGATTTAACTGTTGGGTCTTCTCTTGGTAACAGTGGTGACTGGTTATTAGAGATCTGAATCAACGATAATTAGACTGTATTGGGCTTCATTTGTTGTTCCACTGGCTATACATTTTCTTCAGTCGTGCTCGGAACCGCTTAAGAAAGAGGAGAGCTTGACTAAGCTTTCTTGGATTGTTGCTACGATGAAGGAGGTGGTGCCTTGAGAGCTCAAGAAACAACAAGGAGGAGACGTTGCAAAGGTGAAGGAGATTCATCAGAACACACCTGGAGATAGGTCACCAACGTTACTCAAACATGGTCTCTCCCTCCCTCATGTCATCGAGATTGAAGGAGCTCAGAGTTTCTCTCACAAGTGACAGATGAGGAGAAAGGGTGTGGTTTACAGGGATGTTGTTTAAGTTGGACAGAGAGGATGGTAGTTGGTATCAGACGTGGGTTTGGAGTAGAGATGATCGTGAGTGTATTGAAGAATGTGTCTTTTAACATCTTCTTATAGGATTCTTAAAATATATTCAATACTCAGAAGAACCATCTCGTCCTAAACTTTCCAACGAGCCCATGAACATACGATCCCTAGTTTGATTATGAAAGTTATGGATTTTTTTAGCAAATATGTAAAATTAATTAGGATAAAACGAGTATATTAGGATTAGGGGTTTGTCTAGACAATATTGAGAGGAATTAGATGGGTTTTGGCATTGGATATCGCATATATTTCCCTCGTTAAACCCCCACTCATTTCCCCTCTCCCCAAGTAACCACTCATATCTTTCCATCTTCTTTTCTAGAGAACAGAGAGAAGAACAGTGTTGCCTCATCTGTTAGGAACTTGCAAAGCCTCGAAGCTTTGCAACGACAAGAGGAAGATGAGTGTCGTCTCAAGGGGAAGGTGCTTCTCTATATGGATTCATGATCGACCGATCATGAACGCAAATCAGGGGCATGTTGAGATTCTCGCATGCAGCTAATAGATTTTCGACCATGCCCTATTTCTGTTTTTTTAATCTATAAAATTGTGTCTTAAAGAACATTCTAGTGACTCGTATTTAGGATCATCACTATGCTTGTTTTCACTGTATTTTGGCTTCTTTGCTGCGAGGAGACCGACACCTGCTTCTTATTTTCTAGAAGTTTTGGCCAAAGACTCGAAGCTATGAGTGGTTTCCAAGGTTAGAAAAATTGGACCGGCCGTTCCTTTGTCAAGTTTGGTTTGCCTGGTTCAAACCAGTAGTCTGAAACGATCGAACCATTATGACATCAGCATGATGTCATTTTCCATATTGATTTAAAAAAACAGACCGTTCTTTTTGTAAAGGTCGGACCAGTTGAACTGAAATATAAATAGGTTAAAAATAGAATTTTCTATTCAAGGTATAGAGTTTACATACAAAAAGATATGCTTTTACATGAAAAAAATCATATCATCTAGAAAAAGTACAACAATGTAGGATCACAAGTAAACAATGAAAATTATGGCATACCTAGAGTCAATCACTTTATTCTTTAAAAGCTCAAATCATATGTGTAATGTGTCGTTGGATGGAGATCATCAGTCGTCGACATCAATCAATACATGCATTATATATGATGTTATTGCATATTGTGCATTAATCAAACCAAAAAATACAGTACTATAACCAAAAAAAGAAATGATGTAGGCAGTAACGAGCTAGAAAATGTATTAGAATATTTAAGAGTCAAAATCATTCATTGAAATCAAATGATAAAGTTTCATTGGACAAGTAAATCAGATTCATAAACTTTTCCTCCAAAGTTTGCCATAATGCGTTTCAAAAATTTATGTCTCAAAATCATAGACTTTGTCATGCCTCTCGTGACCCAATTGTTAGTATTTGCAAAAAATATATGAATTAAATTTATTCAATTATGGTGATTATGATATCATAGTAGTGATATTTATTTTCATTTTATACAATTTTACCTTATCAAATATCGATCAACGTTGATATATGATCACCCAGATCATCAATCCAAACATCCAACTCCTTTATGTTGAATGTATCAGTATTAGGTTCTTCCACCCAATCACCATTCAAATCAATGTCATCTAACGATATTGGATCAAATATTACATTACTTTCATTTTTCCTCCCAAAAAAGAAATATTATTAACTATAAAATATGAAGTTACATACTCATTTATTTTTGTAATATTTTCAATGAGAACAAACCTGAGACGTCGACTAGCATTGATGAAAACGAACACATTCAATCGTTTGTGGCTTATTTTGTTCCTTTTCAAAGTATGGATCATTCAAAAAGACTCCAATTGCATTCACGTGCAGATGTTGAACATGTTTGGCTAAGAACTTTGATAACTAATGATTGTAGTGCAGGAGTTGCCCCACCATACATCTTCCACCATTCAGCTATAATAAAAAATATTATAAGATTGTATATTCATTAATGAAGTATAAAAATATTATCAACATTGTTTACTTGGATCCATTTTTGCACGATTTCGAATGGTAGATGTACGACCAAAGTCATCCATTGCATCTCTATATAAAGAAAACTCTACATTGATGCAATCAATTTTTTCATCATCGTTGTAATGGTGATCTAAGGATATGATGTCATCCTTGTAGAAAAATTCGAGATTTAAGAGTAACCCTGCTTTATAAAGTGGATGACCAAGTTGTCGATCCCACTTGTCATAAAAAATATCAATATAAACATATATTTAGAGGAGTTCCTATTAAATATTGCTTTAATAGCATCGTGTATTCTTCTCATGGCTTCATTTACGAATCCCATAGATGACATCTCATGACTGTCCACGATGCGCAACACCTTCACAACTGGTGCAGATATACCAATGATTATTACACATTCATTCCAAAATGAAGTGTTGAGTACCATCTCATAAAGTTATTTCTTCATTGAGGTTTTTAAGAGTTTATGTTCAGTCTATTTCTTTGATGCAATCATTGAAACAATCTTTTTTATCAAGAAGACTTTGGACTGTTAGAAAATTAGTTCCAAATCTAGTGCTGGCTGGACGGATTATCTCAGAATTACAAAATCTCCGCATCAATTGAAGAATAAAATTATGATTGCATATAAATTTTGTAATCTTCCAAGCTGCTTCAATTACAATTGTTACTTTTCGATCGAACTTTTCCACTATCAAATTTACGCAGTGCGCAACACAAGGACACCAAAAATTATTATCATAATGTCTTTTTAACATTTTTCATGCAGCTTGATAATCGGCAGCAATGTCTGTGACAAAGTGTACCACATTTTCAGATCTCATAAAGTCAACACAACCTTTGAAAAGTTAAAATAGTAATTTTGTTGTTTTGGAATGTTCAGAAGCATCAACAAATTTTAAAATACAGTACTTCCAGTAGAATAAATGAAAAAAAATATCAATGTATGTTGTCTTCTATCTGTCCAACCATTAGCCATTATGGTGCATCCATTCATCTTTCGAATTTCCTATGTGTCTCCACATGAGCCTTTAATTCAACAATGATTTTCTTCATAAGTGGCTCACGAGCTGCATATGGTGTTGGTGCCTTGTAATCAAATCCGTTGGATGCAATTCCATCAACCATCATCTGAAACTGGGAAGAGCATAGCATTAAAGCTATTTTCGTATCATACAACCAACCGGCTATCAACATATCAACCTTCTCAATTTCCTCTTTTCTTTGAAGTACCGATTTGACTCCAGGTTAACTACCAGGTGTGATGCTTTGTGGAAAAAATGAGGACTTTGTCTTTGAAGAAGATTCTTCTGTTAAGTTTGTCTTTTGAACCAATCCCTCTGCAATAGTACTATCTTTATTAATTTCAACATCAAATGAATTACTAGAAGGTGCAGAATTTCTCTTCCTTTCTCCACTTTGTATTCATCTAGATTTACCTCCATTTGAAATTGAATGTGATTTGGCACTTTTTTACAAGGTGCAACAGAACCTCTCTTCTTAGCTAAATGCTCTTTCACCCTGTGTATCCCTCCACCTAAATACATTTCTTCCTACCATCTTCTATCAAGGTCACGTATTGCCATGCAATATCAGTTTTTTGTCGAACATTCGTAAAAGCATCTTATAATGATTCTTATGGAACATTACTTGAAGATGTGTTTGTATATCTTGTGATTCTTCCATCTATAAAAAAATATTAGATAGTCTTGCATGTTGCATGTTGTGCATTCTTGATCAATGATCAATGTTTAATCAAACTAAAAAATACAACCAAATCAACTAAATGAAAAGGTCTCCTCGGGATTTTAAAGAGGCATAGATCTATTGCTCACTCTCTTACCGTGGTGGATCAAATATGCTTTTACCTTCTGTTAAAATTAAGATGACCCTTAAATTTTTACAGATCCTACAATATAGATAAGATTTCATGGTTGCACTGCAACTCCCCATCATCTCCACTAGAAGTCAATGATATTTTTAATGGTTGACAGATATTTCATCCATTTGTGTATATTTTTCTGTATTATAATAATTATACTTTGACTACTATGGATTGGTTGACTTAATTACATTATTTCAAACAAAACATTATGGTCACATTATCTCCAACAAAATATTACGAATATATTTAGAGAAGCATATACAAGATCATATCATGCAAGAGATTCTAATGCTTGCAAGTCGCATCAAGAGAATGATGACGGCTTATCGTATGCAACTCGCAAGTCCTTAGCGAAGAGGAGGACGTCGTTGTCGGATGCGACGTAGCCACTGGGTGATACCTACATGTATGTAATGTGTGTCGCCAACTCGTACATCGTACTGTTGACACCGTACATGCTGAAGGGAATGGGGAATTACATCCAACTTGCTAAAAAATTGCGTGCTTGATGAAAAAATTGCATAAGTTATTAAAAATATGTATTACTTATTATTTTTATAAACTCTACAATGGTTACATGTTTAGCTTCGATGTTATTATCATTGAGATTGTGACATAAAAAAGATAACTTTTGCAATTTAGGGGGACCATTATCCTTCTAAATTTAATTACCTCTAACTACAAACAATAATATAATATAGTTGCTTCTTGCCTGAGACCGGAGAAATGGAGGGACGATTGACCCCTTCAATAAAGTTAAGAGATATGCTTACAAAATACAATATCAAAGGTATCGAAGAGGATGGTGCTGGCCAGCAGTGTGTGTCGCTCTCTCAGTCACTGACTAGCCTTGCAGTTTGATTGGAGAGGGTGATGTCAACGGGTATATCATCAACTAGCAGGTCGTCACCGGAGAGGAGGCCATCATCATCGGATGCGAGGTCTTCTCCAGAGGGAATGGGGATTGATCGAGATCAATGGGTGGAGACTTAGAATCACATGTGATTTGGCTGGGGGAACTTATTATGATGAAGATGAAAGGTACATGAGTGACATTTCAGGTTCCCTAGAAAATTGAGAAATCCAGTCTTTAGGTCCCATCCATTTTGGTCGAATTGGTCCGGGTGACCCGGTTTAGATGCGATTTAATTTTTTAATTAAAATGTCAGAACTGGGTGCACAGATCGAAAGTTCATCGGTTCATGGTTGAATCGGTTGGACCGCCTGGTCCGGTTCGATTTTTAAAACATTGGTGGTTTCCATTCCTAAAATAAGCAGTAGCCAAGGATCAGTAAAAAATAGTTCGTACTAACATGGAACCAAATGAAGTAATTTAATTCCGAAAGTAAAGATAGAGGGTAGGTTTCTATTGCCTCAAATGCTTTCTTGCAACATTCTTTAGGTATCAATTAGACACCAAGCGTGCTAAAAATGTACAAGGAAAAACGCATTTGTAGAGTAAATGGTCCCAACTATCTTCCTCAATTTATAAAGATAACACATGTTTGTCCATTATAATCCTCTTTTGTAAACTTGATATCGAGCTTCGTGTTTTTTATGCAGTACTTACCAAAGAAAATAGGATACCCAATGGTGAAAACTTGATTTCCATATATTTTTGTTGAAGATTGATATTTGTCATCCATATTAGAGGAGATTGTATATATTGTGCTCAAGTTTGTTTAGAGCATGCTTTCAAGGATCTTTTTTTATTTCGAATAGTCTTTAAAGTAAACTTCTCAATTTATCTCATCTATCCAAAAAGATGAATTTGCAATTGATTTTATAATCTTGTGAGTTTCTTCTCTAAAATTCTTCGAGCTTCTTATAAGTAAGTATCAAACATTTGAATCATTTCAGTATTATGAATTTTACTGGGACGGGTCTTCCTAAAAAACATGAATCTTTGATAAGATTTCTTGAAAAGGAGTTTTCTCCCATTTAGATAACTTTCATGTTTTTAGATAGCATGGAGTTGTTGAACTTTGCTAGGTCTGAAATTCTCCACCCTTCATTTTCCTTTGGTCGGCAAATCTTTCTCCATGCTACAAATTTTTTTGCTTTAAAGTTGTGTTTACATTACAAAGAACATCTCTTCTTATCTTATCATTTTTTATGATATACTTGGGGAGTTTAATGGTTGATAAGATATGATACATGAGTTGAATTAAACTAGTATTTAGTTTGGCGGCTTTGATGGAAGAGCGAGCATACGAGCTTTCCAACCACTCAACTTAGTGACAAATTTATCAGTCAAATATTGTCAGTTTTTTATTCTAAGTTGTCTTGGGGTTAGGAGAAGATTAAGGTAATTGAGAAGTCGTGTTCCCATCTAGGAGAGTAAGAAATGAAGATTTTTCATATCAGGAGAGGAGTTAAGTAATGCATAGAGGATTCTTCCTTTTTTATTTTAAATCCAGATATAAATGAGAAAATCCTAAGGGTAGTGGCCGAGTTTTTTATGGACTTTTCCATAAAACACATAAAAATGAGTATATCATTTGCAAATTGGATATTTGCAATGTCTTCAAGGTATTGGATAGCGAAGGCACTAATTTTTCCTTGGTTAGCTAATTTTCTAGCATATCGTCTAATCATTTTATGAAAAGTGTTGGAGCATTTGTTGTATGCGTTATGAGTTGTAGCAGGGTAAATGGATCCTGGAGAAGATCCATTTACCCCATCCACATGTTTAATCCCATATCTACCAGTGGTGGGACTTGGAGGCTCTGGAGAGGCTATATTAGGAGCCCAGACCTTCTATAACCATTGAGAAAGTGCAACGCATAACACACCCCTTTGAGGGCTTCTCCCGTAGTTTCATCCTGCTCCTTACGGAGTAGGGTTCCACATTAAACATTGTGTTCTTCATGTTTATTTTTCTTTATTATCCGCTTCCGCTTCCGCTTTCTATTTCTTAACATGGTATCAGAGTCGGTCGATTCTCGAAGAATTTAAATTCTTATTCATGTTCGAGATTCATTTTTTTTAAGATTTGTTCGAGACCTGTTCTGGAAATCTCCGCTTCTTATTTACTTGAGATTTGTTCGAGTTAAAGATCTGTTCATGATTCATGTTCATGGTCGAGGCGCAACCATCTGCAATGCCATCAAGAATAGAGGGTTTTGAAACCTTAGTTCTACGCTCTAGCGATCTCCAGTTCCCAGGCGTGTGACTCGCACAACTCTAGATCTTCACACACGTCAGGCCTTCCTTCCACGAGCTCCAGGCCAGGCGCAACCCTCTATTCCAGGGGCTGCACAGCCCCACGCGGGCTCCTCTAGCCCCCCGCCCACACGGGCGCAGCAGAAGCGAGCGGCAGAGGTGCCGCATCCAAGAGGCGGCGTACCTTCTGGCTCTCAGGCAGAACCCGACCCCCCTCCAATCGACGGCGGAGGAGGCGTTCCATGTTCTCCCAGGCGGAGCCCCCACCCCCTCTCCCGTAACTACAACCTCCAGATCTTGGTTGTGGCAAGGCCCCTCGTGCATCATGATCTCCAGCAGAGTCGGAGCGAGCACCTCCCCACAGCGCCTTACCCAGTCGGCGGCACGATTCCCGGTGCTCAGATCGACGACGCCTCCATCAAGCGCTAGCGATGCCCTCTAGGGCTACTCACCCTCGCGTCATCCCCATTTATTTCCCATAGGCGGCGATGGTTATTCGAGAAATGAAGGGTTCCCAGAGAACCCTAGGGTTGCATGTTAAAAAAAGAGTGAGCTTATTTCAAGACCAAGTGGGCCATTTTTGTATTTGAGAAAAAAGGGGAGAGATGTCTATTAAAAAAAGGAAAAGGAGAAAAGGGGGAGAGAAATTAATAAGCAGCCCAAGAGACTGCCGTCAATTGCAAAAGAAAAAGGTGGGGCAGTCCAGTTTTACAAAAAAAACTTTTTGAGAAAAAAGGTTGCATACAATAAAAAAATTGTATGCAAATTGCAAAAAAAAGAAAAAAAGGAAGGAAAATTTTGTTTGATGAAAAGCCGAAAAAAATGGAACAGCTTACGTTAAAAAAAATTACAGTGGCTTAAAAAAATGAATGAAAAGTCTTAAGTAATTTTTCGAGGATATTCATGTTTTATGTACCCCCTATTTATCTTGTCTTCTCCCAACTTGGTCGACGTCCATGTTTTCCGACAAGTATGGGAGAAAGGTGGAGTATTATGTAGAGTCACATGTCTGTTCCATGATCCAGATTCAGATGTCAGATTCTAGGCCAACCAGATGTTCAGACTCTACAGTTTTCAGTTGAAGATTCTCTATGCATTGTTGTTCAGACTCGATAGATTGGTCAGAGTCCAAGTTCGAGGCACTCCATGATTGAGTGACCCATTTTCGAGTTCTCCAGAGAGAGACTCATTTTCAGACATGCACATGGATGCAGTCTTTTCAGATGAGCAAATGTATGCCATCAGATCAGAGGTCCCCATCTTTTCTTATTGTTTTCAGCCAGAGTTTTCATGTGAGCCATAGGGACTCCAGAGTAGAGGACCATTCCCTATGCCATGTTGGCAAGGGTTTTCATGTGGTATCATAGGTAAACCCGAGCAGTGCACTATTCTCTTAGCCAGATGGGAGAGACCCAGTTCTCCGACGAGGAGACTGTTTTCAGACTCCATTCTCTAGTGACAGTGGACTCCGACGAGGATTGCACAGCCACGGCTCCTTTTCAGTTAGGCCCTTTTCAGAGATGGAGCAGTTGTCCACATTACTGTGGCGGTCCAGAGTACTCCGACGAGGAGACTCATTTCCAGTTGCAGCGACTCTGGCAGGCGCAGTTCAGAGCGCATGCTCTCCGACGAGGAGATTCAACAGACTCACACTCCAGCCCGTTCGTCCTCCTCACCTGCACGGTATGAGAAACAACGTCCTCGACAGCAACAATTGTGCGTATTGGGTTGATATTGTCCGTAGTGTCCTGTAGCGTTGAGTTGAGTTTATTTCTATTCGTCCAAGCTGAGCATTGCATGCTCCAGCTTGAGGGGGAGTGTTGGAGCATTCGTTGTATGCGTCATGAGTTGTAGCAGGGTAAATGGATCCTAGAGAAGATCCATTTACCCCATCCACATGTTTAGTCCCACATCTACCAGTGGTGGGACTTAGAGGCTCTGGAGAGGCTATATAAGGAGCCCCAGACCTCCTGTAACCATTGAGAAAGTGCAATGCATAACACACCCCTTTGAGGGCTTCTCCCATGGTTTCATCTCGCTCCTTACAGAGTAGGGTTCCACGTTAAACATTGTGTTCTTCATGTTTATTTTTCTTTAATATCTGATTCTGCTTCCGCTTTCTATTTCTTAACAAAGAGAAAAGGAGAGATTGGATCCTCTTGGCAACATCCTCTTTTGAGCTTGAAAAAAGCATGTTGAGCATCCATTTTAAAGGCAAATATTGTTGTTTTAAGGATGGAGATCACATGCTCTGATGATATTTGGGCAACACGTCATCTCAAGAGCTATAAAATCCCACTTTAAAGTATCAACTTATTTTATTTAAATTAATTTTGAGAATTAAAGCCTTTGGGTCATTTTGACTCCAATATCCTAAAACCTCAGAAGTTGCAAGGAGGCATTCATGGGGTGATCTATTTTTTAAGAAAACATCAGCTCGATGGTTTAAAGATTTGTGATTTTGGAGCCCTTCTATTCTAATATATTTTTTGAGGTGATCCTCAAGGGCATGTTTATAAGATAAATTTCAATAGTTCTCTATTCTTTCTTTGTCACCTGATTTATAAATCAATGAGATTATAGAGTTATTTATATGCCTAATAGATCTACATTATATTTTTACAAATAACTTAACATGTCTAGAAAATCCTCTTTTGAAGATCAGTTAGGCATATAAAGTCTAATGGGCCACAGAGTTGTAAAAAGATCAGTTATCACCCCATTGATGAAATATTTCATCTAACCTAGAGAAGAAAATTGAACTAAATTCCTCAATAAATACATTCATGCATTCATTAATGTTTATTTTCACAAATTCATATTTGTGAAACAAAATGCATAAGTACATTAAAAACACATAAAACATGAAAATGAAAATCTAGTCAAAAGATTCAATTTTTTGTTTTTTATTCCATTTTTTATGATCAAACGTGCGTTCGTTTTTTAAAAATGGTATTTAAATTGAATTTATGTTAACTATTAATATAAAGTAGCAATTTACGTCGGATTTGAGCAAATATTGGTAGGTACTAGAACATTAATCAAAGATTGAATCTATGTAGTTGGATTTTTGGAACCGATTTTGCAAAAAAAATGAGAAGGAGATCAAAACGGACTCTACTATAAAATGGGTTGCAACAGAGGATGTGCTCTTGCATGCGACATTGCATCGTGAGGGGTTTGCACAATAAACAATGTAGGGGTAGTGGAGCGCAACATGTAATTACGAGAGTGAGATGTGAGAATACATGTGCATCTCGAGAGCAAGAGTGGGATGAATTTGGGGGCATCCGTTGTAATTTACTGGCATAGGTGGGGACAAACATGGGATGCATGTAGGTGACGAGGATGGAGCAGAAGGGGAGTTACATGCAGTAAATCTATTGTAGACAAATGATAGAATACAACAAACATGAGTAAATACAATGCAATTCACATACTTTAATGTAATAAAGAGTAAATTACATAAAATGGGACTCAATAGTGTGTCAATTTTCAATTAGAAGCCCCATTTTTCAAATGTAAGAAGAAGAAGTGATAATCTTATTTTTTTTGTCTGAAATATAGGCTTCCACAAGTTTATGCAGCCATTTTATGTCTACATTTAATCCTAAAGTTGAAAATTCAAACAGCTCTTTGTTACATTTGAAAAATGAGGCTCTTATGGTTGGAGCACTTTTTTACAGTTTACCGTACAATAAAATAATAGATGCGCTCATGTAAGTACCTATAGTGGATACACTGGATACATAAAACATAAATATACACATGTTAAAAAAACTAACAACGTATCAGATTTTTATTTGCATTAATAATGGGACAGCGAGGTAAGAGGTGGTTTGGCTCCCCAAGTATCTAAGAATATCTTAATGATATAATTATTATGAAATTGATAAAATTAATTCATAACAGCTTGTTGCTCGTCTCCCATCAATTTCTATGTAACTTTTTTTTACGTTCATTACTTAACTAACAACGAGCCTACAATACTCATTCCCTAAAAAAATCATAAGACTAACATGTACATATCATAGTTTCATTAATTTTCAAACACCTTCATTTAAAACAAATCTCAACTCATATATAAGGTACAATCATTAAAATAACCAAAAAAATCTAAAATTTTGAGAAAATTACCGTGCACAAGATATCAAAATACGAATGTAAACGGTCGGTATAGGATAAAAACATAGGTGTTACATGTATCTTCTTTTCTATTTATGAATATTGATTTAGATGTATATTTTAATGGATATGAACAATGTATTAACCATATCCTTAAAATATATAAGGATATGGATCCGATGCAGACAATAACGTATATTAAATAAGTTTAAATCTTATGCATTTGATGTCTTACACATGATACAAATGTATAAAATGATGTATCATTGTGATTCTCTTATGTTGTACCTTCCAGAATTCAAGATGAAGTAATTCTGACACATTTGATAAAAAGAGTGTGTCTATAATAAAACTGATTTCATTAATTAGAAATAACAGGTTTGATGGTATCACTTAAAATCATGATAATAGAAGTGTATTTCTATAAAATGAAGAATTTTGCAAGTCTGTTTATATTGATATTGTGTTTGCGGGAATATTTATGTAAAGTGACACATTCAAAGGAGTATTTTGTGAAACTTCCTAATTATTATTATTAAATGCTTTGAAATCATTTCTGTTAACTTATGCCACCAATGAACCCAATAAATGTGGCAACTAAGCGACAAAAAACGGTAAATTAAATTAATCAAATAATAGCACAATAGTTTGACCATAAGCGGAAGTTCCTCTAATTATGTTCGAATAACCCTGTTGTTTTGTCTTGTAGCACGCCTACATGGACCAATCGTAGGGCTTTGACAGTTGCCCTCTGGCCAACTGTCCCATCCAAGCACCTGGACGTCAGAACAGTCCCATCCACGTTTTCTTGCATTTTTCCCGGCCGCCACGTCCATCTTTCGCCCTCACTCCCTTCACAAGATTTGCTCTCCATTCATCCGAGATCCATGCCATACCTAGAAATATCCTGTACAAAGCGCCATTTTCTTGATTTCGTCTGGTCAATAAGGGTGCTCCCCATTGTTCTATAAATAAAGAACTCTATTCCTCCTTCCAATTTTGGCTATTTCCCTAGCCCTTGAGCTCCTACCTTCGGCCAAGTAGGTCTCTACATGACAAGTAGTGCATCAATGAAGGTTGTAGACGCTCGCATAGGAAGGAGGTACACCCAAGGTCGTCCACGCCGGCGACCTCTACTCCTTGGCTCCGGCCAAGTACGAGTTGTGCCCCTTTACTTATTTTAGATAGATTTTATTATAAACATTTCATTTATGTCATGAGTTCACTGATTAGGGTAGTTAATTAGCTAGATTAGCCATGTTCGATGAACCCTTTCCATCGTGCCTCGCGTGTTTTTCTGCCTCGTCGATCACCTCATTTCCTTCCCCATCCATTTCTTCGTCTGTCGCCGCATCTGACCACCCTCGATTCTCCCTGGATCGAGTCATCGGTCCATCCTCTGTCGTTCGTTGACTTCTCCATCCACGCCTCCACCTCACCCATTCCACGCTTAACCGGGTCGAGGCAGTTTGTCCTCGACCTGTGTTCTTTTCTGTGCAGGTAGCACGCTCAACGGAATGCTCCTGGGCTCAATTCGACTTGACTTGAGGCACCTGGAGACTTTCATCTTCCCCGACCTGGTTCAACGTCTCCAGTGTCCGGTGAACCCCCTGTAGCTGCCATTGGACACGGACCGCCACCTGAGGCATCAAGAGCATCTTAGCATCGCCGATGGAGCCGTGAAGCTCGAGGAATCGAGCGAACACGGAAGAATATGCTCGTGTTCTTCCCTGTTCTTGAAGGCACGCCCGGCACCGTTGGATCGAGGAGGCCCTCCAGATCTGATCTCAATCGTCCCTTCTCGCCATGTGCCAGCCGTCAGATGAAGCTCGTGATCTAATCTCAGCCGATGATCAATGAAGGGGTATCGCCGCACGAGAAAGCGCCACGTGTCTAAGTGAAGGAAGGAGGAGCGTTCGATGGTGCCTTGGATGGGGTAAATTGCATGAACTTAGCCCTGTATTTTTGTATTTTATTATTTAGTCATGTAAATAAAAGTTAACGTTATAAATAACTTGGACATTTTGCAAATAGTCCCCTGAATTTATTTAAATTATAATTGGGTCCAGTCCAGCTCAGCTCACGTGTCGTCCGACGTGAGCTGGGCAAATTGTAGGGATACCCCTATGAGTTTTTGTATTTAAACTTAGTTCAATAACTTGTGGATTTTGTGAAATTTACTGGAAGGCCCTCGAACTTTATTATATTTACACTTTGGTCCTTCTCAAGCTCAATCAGGTGTAGTCCCACGTGATGTGTATATTGCATGCATACTCTTGCGTTTTTGTAATTGATTATTAATCCAATAAAATTTTATACGTGTTGTATATTTATGTGTTATTTGCATACGCATCCATGTAGTTTATTTTAAGTACAAAAATACCCCTACTAGGACTTTGAATTTTGTGTGTTTTATCTATTTATTAAATTTACCTAACGTGCTCCTAAAAATCCACAAAAAATAGGACTAGATGCTTCATGCCTTCTATATTCATGTACATATTTTTATTTAGCATTTTTTGCACTTAATCTATTTATTAAAAATCAAATAGAGCACGTATAGTTCCTGTTTAACTTAGAAAATACCCAAAAAATATAAAAACACGTCTAAAATTCCAACAAATATAGACATTATATTCTGAACTATTTTAATTTAAGACAAAAAATCAGTAAATATTGAAAAACAAAAAGCCTAAAAATTGAAATACCCCAAAATCTTTTATAAAAATCTAAAAAATTCTTAAAAAATCTAAAAATACATTTTTTTATTCTATACTTTTATTTATGTAAATATTTATATATTAAAATGGATTTGGGTAATTTTGGAGCTTATTTACTATTTTTAATATCCAAATCAATTTCGGGCATTTTAATTAATCCCCTATTTGGGATATTTGTTACTTTGAAAATATATAAAATTAGCAAAAATTCCAAAAAATAATAAAAAAATTAGAAAAATATAAAAATAAAAAATATTATATTTACTGAATTTTGACTATTTGTACATATTTCTATATATAGGGTATCTATATATGTCATATATTATATTATACATGTACTTCTATGTATATATATTATATTTAAATAAAAAGAACTATAAAATTTTAAAAATATAAAAGAAAATACAAAATTATAAAAACAAAAATTAAAATTAAAAATTTAAAAAACCCACAAAAACAATAAATTGGAAGAGAGCTAAAAGACAAAGTTTTGTGCATTATTCATGCCTCCTTCTACCGTTTGCTCTCAATGTTCGACCTCTACACGTACTTACACTCTATACACATTGTTGTAGAGTTATAATAATTTTTAACTCCATATTTTGAGATTTAATTGCTTAATTAATTATTGTGGGTTATCTGTTGATTAATTGAGATTTGTTGAGCGGTCAATGCATCGACTAGATCTTTCGCCTTGTGAGATTTCTAGACCCTCTGCAGATTTTTCTTGTTTATCAAATGGCATCGTTTCCGCGGAGCAACGTCGCGTAGTTGGAGCTTATTTTGTTTTATCTGTTATCTCTTGTTCATTTATTTATTGCATTTATTTATTTTTGTTATTCATTTATTTATTCTCCTTTTATTATTTGATATTATTGTTGACTTCTCTGACCACTCTTCTTTGTTTGTATTTGATGCGAGGGACCGCTGCGTGAAGGAGGACCTCTTAGGAGGACCGGTGCACCCAAGCAAGGCAGAGTTAGCCTTTCTTGCCTGGCTAATAGGAGAAAGCATCAAGGGCAGATGGAGATGAATATTTGAAGACCAGTCTAGTTCATTTTGCGTTATTTTTTATTATGTATATTTATGTGAGAGAGTGACACTTGGCATGTAATAATTCAGACTCTCTACACTTCGACTTCCTGAGGTCTAGTACTCGAGGGATTGTTCCATTAGGGGCCTTGACGTTTAACGCTTTTTCGCTTTTTATTTTATTTTTATTATTTTGTGTGAATGAGCCCTAGTTTAGGAATTGCTTTCTCGATAGAATAAGGTCGAAAGCCCCTAATATATTTGCATGTACCTATAGATGTGCTTTTGGACTTAATCAAGTAATAATTGTTGGTTATTTAGATTCAAACCCGCACGCCGTGAGAGACATCATATAGCGCTAGCAGGACCCATTGTGGCGGGCACCGAGATGTCTCCAAGATCGGACCTTAGGGTTTGTTTCCAAATAATTGACATATGGTGCTTCATGATAGTAGCAATTTCTCACCTAAGGCGATTTCATCAGATTGCATTTAGCATAGGTTTTTAATTCTATTATGCATCCCGCATGGAGAGAGCTGGGAAGCACTGTAAGTCTTCTGACTTTGCATGCATCATCGATTTCCGACTTGCATGGCTTTTCCGATCTTCTCCCTCTGATTTTGATCACCTAGGATGCTAAATGGAATTGGAAACCCTGTTAGGTTCGTGCATTGAAATTTTTAAAAAAAATGATAACTTAAATAAAATTGAGACTTCTAACTCCACTCGATCTCTAAAATAAAATGCAACAGATTCCTTGTCTTGGGGAGAGCAACCCCCTCCTTGTATGTGCATTTTATTCCTACGTACGCGCTAAGGATTAGTGCCCAAATCCTAAGCTTGTCTTTGATGTATAAAACTTTGCGATGATCACGTAACTCTAGAAATGAAAAGATAAAAGACTTGGTCTTCACTGTGATGAGTAGGTGAATCGAGGGTTTGCTTTGTGTACTGGTTGTGACTTGGAGTCCGTTTGCATTTTCATCTCTTTGAGTTTTGCAATCCCATCCATGTGAGTCATTATTTTTCATCTTTTAGTCTCTCTATCTCTCTTATACATACATATCCTCATTTGCATCGAGTCATGATATTGGGTCTTGAGATTCTCCTTCTTAGCTGGATTTTGCGGCTTCTCTCCTTACCCATATCACCCACATCTAGTCCGATTCGAGGAGACCCTCTCCTTGAACCACAATTTTTTCTATGTTCGCCTTCATCTCGCCCACCCTCCTCGTGCCCCCCATATCATCCATTCTTCTATACAGGAGTGCTATGCTTATGGATATAGCCCGCATCAAGGTTTATGACTTACATCGATTGTTTGAATATGTCGGACATGTTTTGAGGATGCTGAGTTTGATACCTTACTCTTGGTGGATTTGACTTCGATATGTGCATAGGAGCTTATTGAGGACTTTGATGATGCACGATCACTAGGTATGATTCTTTATTAAGGATTTTTGATCTCACACACCAGATTGAGGATGTGACATATTTTGATGATTTAATGAGGATATCATGAGCTATGACCGGTCAATCTATTTGGCGGTTCCATCCATCTTGATTTTGAGGATTGATTAACTATTCTGATTCAGATTTCAAAGTGATGGTGTGTGGAAACCACATGATTTCATTCATCTACTTGTCTGAGCCATCTTCGATCTCCTGACTATCCAACCACCTGTGGCACTCTGAGGATTTCGTCTTATATTTCGTGCCATCTCAGCTGATTGGATTGACTTGAGGGACATGCGGCGATTTACCTGATTATTTGCCTTCCCTCACATGATCTTATGCCCTCCTAATGATTCATTGACTGCTTGATGATTTTGAGGACCTGAGATGTGGTGGTAGCAATCCCAAGACTTGATTGACTTAGTTTGTATTACTCCCCAAGGACTATATGCGGGAGGATGCGACACTTTCTTTACGCTCGGTTCTACTGGCTAACTGTGTTGCCATTTGTTGGAGCACAGAACCGAGTCATCTGATTTGACTGTTTGGCCTCCCTGCTGATGGTGCGCCCGATCTATAGGCGCGCGAGGCCAATTTCTTCGACTCCTTCGAGTCTTCTCTCCTTGACGGTCCTCGCAAGGATGAGTGTCACATTTCTGATTATTCCTTGTATAATTCATAGTACTCTCTGAGGGTTATCTGTAAGAGCCTTTGACTCCTTGCTAGATCTGCGATATCTTCTGTTGGGTAGCCGATCTGCGGCTACCGAGACCATTCTGATTGACTCCTTTGAGTCCGCTCGCCTTGACGACCATCGCGAGGATGAGATATGATCTGACTATTCATTGCTTAGCTTGCATTGTTCCCCAAGGACTATATGTGGGAAAATGCAACACTTTCTTTGCCCTCAATTCCCTTGTTGATTGTGTCTCCGATCTTTTGGAGCAGGAACCGAGTCATCCGATATATTCCTGGTCCCACTGTCTTTTGGTTGTATCTAATCTGTTGGATTTTGGGACCTATCTGACTAGACTCCTTTGAGTCTGCGCTCCTTGACGGTCCTCGCAAGGATGAGCCATTCTGCTCTGATTATTCGATGCTTAGTTGGCAGTATGCTCCCCGAAGATTGTCTGCGGGACGCTAGCATATTTTTTCGATTTGTCGGTCTCTTGTGCTGGTAGACGATTTGTCGCCTACTGAGACCACTTTTGCTAATCCGGTTGATGGATCTGACTCCTTTGAGTCTGCTCACCTTGACGACCCTCGCAAGGGTGAGCTCTATCTGATTGTTCATTGAATATCATGTATTACTCCTCGAGGGTTATCTGTGGGAGGGTACATCATTTTCTTGATACTTAGCTTCCTTCCGGTATCTCCCATTTGGTGGAGCATGAAGCAGTGTCTGCTGATTTGTATACTCAGTCTCCTCTCTGGTTGTGTCTCCTATCTGTTGAGACACAGAACTGAGTCTTCTGACTATTCTGAGATCTTTTACTTATCTGAGTCTGGTCACCTTGAGGACCCTCGTAGGGATGAACCATGTATTGCGTGATTCAGTGTATTCTTGTGACTTTCAGACATTATGACCATGGGACACCACCCGATGCATTCACAATCTCATGTTCTTTACTTTTTATACCTTTCGAAGACCATGATTGACTAGGAGGAGTATGTATTTTTCCTTCTTCCTCCTTGTCTTATAGTATCGGCTCCGTTGACTCATTCCTTCCTTATGAGCCGATTGTCTGATTCATGCTACCGATCCATGGTTTAGTTTTTGATCTCTTGTCCCCGATAGCTGACACCCACTTGATTGCATATCTGGGTGTGTTTTCACTGTTTGCTTGCATCTTCATTCTCATAGGGAGAAGATGACAAGAGCATGGTATTTGCGTACCAGATACCGTCATGTACTTCACATTCTTTGCTTGTTGGATATAGGTTGTTGTGTATTCTATTCCTTCTTTCTTTCGTATGTCTTGTGTACTCCAAATCTTTCGCCTTATCTATGTGTCTATACTTAGTACGCACTTTGTCCTAAGTATATGGGGGTACACACCGTGTTGTTCTTTCTACGTTTCGTTCCATCACTCCTGCCGCTGCTTATACTTAGGTATCCTTTACCCTAAGTATATGGGGAGTGATGCGCACATCATTTATGATCTTTTCATCTATCTGTATATAGATGTCTTTTCCTCTTTTCTTCTTTTCCTTTTCATTTTTCTTTTTCTATAGAAAAGATGTCGCCCCATTTTGTCAGTTTTCTGTACTTAGGACGTACTCTGTCCTAAGTATAGGGGGTGCACCCCAGATTCATTCATTCTTCGATCTTCTCCACTATCTCCTCTCCTGTTGATTTGCTCTGTTATACTTAGGGATATCTCACCCTAAGTATAGGGAGAGATAGCCTGAATCGTGATCTGTTTATTCCCACCGTTGACCCTCCATGCATTGTGAACAGTATGATATACTTAGGATTATTTGATCCTAAGTATAGGGGAGAAGGTCAACTTCTACTTCCTTTATTCTTTCATTCCTTATTTAGTCATTGTAGTATAGGATTTTCTATACTCAGTATGAGTTATGTCTTCTCCTTCTCTTTTCGATCTATGAGGACGTAGCTCATGCTAAGTATAGGGGGGTCGTATATACTTTGTATATACTTTAGCAATAACTCGTATTTTCGTACTATTATTAATAAATATGACTAAAAATACTATATATACTATATAATTTATTAAAAACAATTTAATAATGTCTCTTATTCCTCAAATTAATTTTGTATATACTGATTAAAAAAACAGGTTAAAAATATTTTTGCAAAATGATATGAAAAATGGTTTAACCCATTTGAAAAACTTTTTGTGAAATGTTTTCAACCTTTGTAAAAATATTTTGATTTGCAAAAGCTATTTTCTTCGTGTGAAATAAAGGATTTGAAAACCTATTTTGTAAATGATTTTGAAAATGTTTGTAAAAATATTTTGATATATATATATTGTTTGAAAAAACTTTGCAAAATGGCTTTCAAATGTTTGTAAATATTTGCACAAATTATTTTGTACTATAGTTTTCAAAATTGTTTTCAAATAAATTTAAGGAATAAATGCATCACTAAAATAGGAATAAAACGTGTATATAAATGAAAATAAAAATTCTTTATCAATCGTACATATATATCTATAAAAACAACTCGTTAAAACCTGTAAATTCTTTAAATTCTTAAGTCTCGTAAATAAACAAAAAGAAGCATGCCCATGTAAATAGTTGTATCTATTTTATACTTTGTGTGCCAAAATTCTTTGCGTAAAAATTCTTTTTATTTTTAAAATTCTTTGAGAAATTGCATCATTCTTTGCATCGATGTACATAGCATTTACATAACGTTCATATTCTTTTCAATTGAGCTTAATGATTGAACTAGTCCAATAAAGTCAAAGATTGGAGCTTGGTTGGATTTTACTGCACCCAACTATAATGGAACCTTATGGGAACTGGGTTTGAGATACTTCAGGTCAATTAGGACTCAATTCTTTGAGACTCAAGGCTGGGTTCAAATCATCTCAACTGACTAACTAGAACTTTTAGATACACACATGACTCTTGTCGGTTGTGACCTAACTTGGACACTTACACCTTTCACTTGAATCAACTTAGTTGGAGTAGTGAGGGGTTGGATTTGCCGGTTTGGGACGCACACGGGTGGAAACATTCGTCCTCATCTAGGGAGGGAAGTGCATCCCAAACTAGTCCAGTTCCCATGAAGTCGAATGACAAGAGAGTGTGGGTTGTGATAATGCTTCAAAAGAGGGATAGTCTTCTAATTCAAGAGGAAAAAGTCCTTATGTAAATGCTGTTGTATATAGTATTTAAAAAAACTCCAAAAAAGTGGGCATGCTTGAAAATAAAATAAAATGCATGTAAGAGTATGTATATATGTTGTATAGTCAATAAGCAAGCTTAAACATCAAAGTTATACCATGTGAAGCCTGCAACTGGATGACTTGACTACACTGGTCTTGCATCGCACGATAGGTAGCTACACTGGATACCGTCCATTCTTTTCTTCACCTCCTCCTCTCAAGCTGGATGCCACTTGAACTTAGAAGGGAATACCCCGCTCCTCGAGGACAGAGTGCTGGAATGGGGAATTATTGGGTTGCCATTCCGGAGAAGTCAGTTCCTTTGTCATTTCAATTGGACAGAGCCACTATCACTTACACTATACAAAGTCAGCTTCATAGTCATAAGGGTTTGCGTATGATGTAGGCTAGTTCTAACCTGGCTATTGAGGTGGTTTGAACCGAGTTCTGTGATTCTCGAAGGCTATTGTGTTTTAAATTTGGTTCCCGACCATGTTCCACACGCAATTTCACATCTAGGTCTAACCTGAGTTCCAAACTTTGATTTTGTTATGACAAGTTTAATAATTTAAATCAATTCAATTCATTCTTTTTTTCTTGTCTTCTTTATTTTTTATACTTATTGCATAGGTGTTTGCTAGACACTATCAAAGGCAAGTATATGAGGGTGATGAATCTCCATTTCATCACCTTTATTCTATCATTTTGGCCTTAAAAACCCCTAGCTAATGCATATAAATAGCATTAATTTATACATAATAGCATTCCTTATTTATTATATCGATGAGTCCCTGATTCTCACTCCTTATTCTTTTATTCTAGCCATTTATCTTAGCAGAGCATCATGTGAATAGGTGTAAGTACAATAAGTTAGCATTTGGCATGCATATGTTAACTGTATATATTTAGCATGTATTTATGCAAAAATAAAGAATAAAGAAGAAGAAAAAGGAAGGAGGTATTTAGAATAAATACAGAGTGACCCGAACCCCAAGAGAAGGTCAAGCTTTGACCTGATCGCCAAATAAAATAAGTAGAGAGAGATAGGGCCTACTCTATATTGTATATATAGCACATATATCTGTAAATAATTATTCTTGACAAAATAAAAATAATTTATTCTTTTACCTCCTTGTATTTCTTTCTGAAAAGAAAATGAAAATAAAATAAAAATCAGAAAAATAAAATAAAAATTAAAATAAATTCATCTCTCGCTTGTACAAAATACATGTATACATACAACATTCTTTATTTATTAGATACCTACAAATAACTAATAAAATTAAACTAAAAAATATTTTAGACTCCTAAAAATATGTTGTAAATAAATAACATGCAAAATTAGGATTTTTATGTAAAAATAACAAAATAAAAATAATTGTACAAAATACATAGGTATAGTATACCTGCATATACTACTATATACTGTATATTCCCTAAATATTTTTTCATAAAAATAATTAAAAATCACAGGAAAAATTCCCTAAAAAATAAAAAATATTTCTTATTTTGAATCCTTTTGATTTAAAATCATTTATTATTTTTTTATTAAATTTGTAAGTATTATGTAAATTCCTATTTTCTGATTAGTTTAGGAGGGTTTGTTGACCCAGGTTAACGCCCCCTCCTAGCTCAGGTCGGGTCGAAAACCCATCACCAGAATCTTTTCTTCGATTTTTCCTATCAGAATCCGAGATCCTCTCTCCTCAAATCTTGGACCCTTGATTCCTTGGATCTCCATGATCCTCGCGGATTCTTTGGATGACCCGAATCGCTCTCGGGTCTCGCGCTTCTCATTGATCCTTCTAGACCCTCGAGCTGCCTATATAGTCTCTCTTCCACCTCTACAGTGCCCTAGCTCGTTCCTCGCCTCTTCTTCCACCCCCAACAACCTCAGGTTGAGTGACAACTACCAGAGGCTTCCCTTCGATTGGTGTTTGGTGGCTAGGAGACGAAGCTCAGCTATATGGCTGGCGACCGCCGTTGCGTTCAGCCTCCCTATCTTCTGCAACGTGGTTGAGGCCACTACCTCGCCGACCATCTCCGCCTGGAGCTTAGGATCACATCCCCTCTTCCCGGTATCCTTTGTTTCCAGTTCATTTCCATGTTCAATCCATTCTTCCCATATATCGCCATCGCGCATCCATCTGCTCCAACTTGTTGGTCAGAGCCCCGATATCCACACCTATCCGTTCCAATCGACGCACAGCATCACCCTCCATCTTCCCTTGCAGTCTGATCATCCTTAGGCTCGACCATCGGGTCGAGATTAAAGCTGGGATCTCCCCCCTCACCTTTGCTGGAGATCGAACCCCGCCCCACCGTTGCTTCTTTCCATTTTTGCTTAAATAACCCCGACCGGAGCTTCACCATGAGTGGGCTTGCCTCTACAGGTGTTTGCGCACGTAGGGATTCCAGTTCCAACCTCCAAAGGGATCGCCTGAGTAGCTCTAGGTCCATCTTCACTACCACGCATATCCGGCTAGTAGCTTCCCCATTGGACCTGTCCATTCGACGCGGGTGACTTCCACGATCATATTGGACCCTTCCGATCGCTCATCGGAGTCGCGGAGTGCATCTGAGACTCGGGTGAAGTTTGTCGGGGTCCTGTTCTTTCAGACCCCTCTGCTCCGTTGGATCGGCCCGCCTCTGCCAGATCTGTTCCAAGCTGCCAATCGAAGCAGCCTTTGGGCCGTTGGATCTGACGCCTGACGCATCTGCGCCCCACGACCCTGACATTCCCTGGGCTGTCAGATCTGGCAAATTGCACGTCCTCGCACCACTGGAGCACGCCACGCGTCCCCCACATGCACCGCACTCGCCTCATTGATGGTATTTTGCATTTCCTTCCCTACAGTTTGCATGCTTTATTTTCTAGTTTGTTAAATAAATTTGTAGTTCAAACTTTTTGCATATCAGTCCTTTAGATTTCTAGTATTTGCACTTTAATCCTTTGAGTCTTGATACATGTGCACGCTCATGTGTTTTTGTGGTGTTTTTGCAAGAACTTCCCCGCACTTTCCGATGGTTATAATTTGAATGGAATATTTCCTATATTTGCACTTATGCCCCTGCACATGGTGATTTGAGCATGTGCTCTTATTTCATGGACTTTTTGCAAAAAACATTTTTATTTATGGATTTTTTGTGTTTTTAGACTCAATAAAAATTGTGAAGGCTTCCTTGTACCTTAGTTTTCTTATTGTTTTGTTTGCTAGCTTTCTACTTTGAAAAATTATAAAATTTGCAAAAAGTAAAATTAAATAAAAATCCGTGCTCCTTGTATTCGACCATGGTCGCTATATCAGGTTAAATAAATAGCGGAGATTGTTACATTGATTTTCTTGCTTGATTATTTGGTTTGTGTGGTCTATACTTTCTTGTAGAGTCTGATCGGGTGATTGAGGTCGCAACGACCTTTGATATCACTTAACCTCGAGCGCCCGACAGCTCATCAATTTTTTCTATATAAAATAAGATTTTTAATGCCAAAATTATAGAATAAAGAGAAGAAAAGAAAAAGGAATAAAATATCGAAGATATTTTATGACCCTGAACTTCGAGACCAAGTCAAGGGGATATAAGGGCCAAAAACATAACAAAAATATAACAGGAGCTATTCAATGGTGTGGTTTTATACTTTTTGGAGTTACTATTTGGAAGTTAGGTTTTTGACCCTCATTGTATATTGTACCCGATTAAAATTGTCAATTTATTCATTCTTTATTATATATATTTTATAATTTTTAATCATTATTTATAACTTATATGCATATTAATAACAAAATAAAACTAAAAATAATATGTAAAATAAAATAATTCTATACTAACATATAGGCAAAACACCTATGATTATACATGTGTATAAATAAAAGTGCATTTCATTCTTTCATTCTTTATTCTTTCATATTTTTATAATATTGTAAATACTATTAAAAAACAAATTAAAACCTAATAAAATACATTAAAATAAAAAGATATATATTATATATAGGTAAAATACCTATAAATATACCTATAAAATATACATATCTATTTATTTAAGTGTAGAAAATACATCATAAAAATAAAATAAAAATATATTTATACTCAAAAAAATATGTTGTATGTATATAAAATAAAATAATGAAAAATTAAATATACAAAATAAAAAATAAAAATGTACAAACATAGATGAATATACCTATAAATACACTATTAAAAATCAACTACTAATAAATAAAACTAAAAAAAATAAATAAAATCATAATAAAATACTACTAAATAAAATAATAAACTTTTTTTATTCTATACTCAAAAAATAATAAAATCATTTATTATTTTTAATTAATTATTTTTGAATAACCCTGTTGTTTTGTCCTATAGCGTGCCTACATGGACCAATGGCAGGGCTTTGACAGTTGACCTCTGGTCAACTTCCCATCCAAGCATGTCAGAACAGTCTCATCTCACGTTTTCTTGCATTTTTCCTGGCCGCCACATCCATCTTTCACCCTCACTCCCTTCACAAGATATGCTCTCCATTCATCCGAGATCTATGCCAGACCTAGAGATCTCCTGTACCTAGCGCCATTTCTTGATTTCGCTCGGTCAATAAGGGTGCTCCCCATTGTTCTATAAATAATGACCTCTCTTCCTCCTTCCAATTTTGGCCATTTCCCTAGCCCTAGAGCTCCTACCTTCAGCCAAGTAGGTCTCTACATGACAGATAGTGCATCCCTGAAGGTCGTGGACGCTCGCGGAGGAAGGTGGTGTGCCCAAGGCCACTCACACCGGTGATCTCTGCTCCTTAGCTCCTGGCATGTATGAGCTGTGCCCCTTTACTTGTTTTAGATAGATTTAATTATTAACATTTCATTTATGTCATTAGTTTAGCGATTAGGGTAGTTAATTAGCTAGATTAAACCTGTTCGTAGTTCGTTGGAGCTCCACTCTGACGAACCCTTTCCACTCTGCCTCACATGTTTTTCCGCCTCGCTGATCACCTCATTTCCTTCCCCATCCATTTCTTCATTTCCCGCCGCATTTGACCACCCTCGATTCTTCCTGGATCGAGGCATTGAGGTCCATCCTCCATCGTTCGCCGGACTTCTTTGCCCATGCCACCACCTCGCCTATTCCACGCTTAACCGGGTTGAGACAATTTTCCCTCAACTCGTGTTCTTTTTTGTGCATGTACCACGCTTAACGGAGCACTCCTAGGCTCAATTCGACTTTGACTCGAGGCACCCAGATCCCTTCATCTTCCCCGACATGGTTCAATGTCTCCAGGGCTCCGGTGAACCTCCTGTAGCTGCCATTGGATGCAGACCACCACCCGGAGCCTCAAGAGCATCTTAGCATCGTCGATGGAGCCGTAAAGCTTGAGGAATCGAGCGAACAAGGAAGAATTCCCTGTTTTTGAAGGCATGCCCAACACCGTCAGATTGAGTAGGCCCACTAGATCTGATCTCAACCG
The DNA here is from genome assembly GCA_037367405.1 of Ottelia alismoides. Taxonomy (NCBI): domain Eukaryota; kingdom Viridiplantae; phylum Streptophyta; class Magnoliopsida; order Alismatales; family Hydrocharitaceae; genus Ottelia; species Ottelia alismoides. The sequence continues at coordinate 165,508 of JAZKJV010000404.1, forward strand.
TCCCCTCGTCACGTGCCGTCCATCGGATGATGTCACAATCAAATCTCAGCCGATGATTAACGAAGGGGTATTGCCGCATGAGAAAGCGCCACATGTCTAAGTGAAGGAAGGAGGACCATCAGATGGCACCATGGATGGGGTAAATTGCATAAACTTAGCCCCACATTTTTGTATTTTATTATTTAGTCTTATAAATAAAAGCTAACGTTATAAATAACTTGGACATTTTGCAAATGGGTCTCTATATTTATTTAGATTGCAATTGGGTCCAGTCCGACTCAGCTCACGTGCCATTCCACGTGAGCTGGGCAAATTGCAGGATACGTCTGTGAGTTTTTGTATTTATATTTAGTCTAATAAATTGTGGATAACGTTTATTTTTGTGAAATTTGCTAAAAGGCTCCTGAACTTTATTATATTTACACTTTGGTCCTTCCCATGCTCAATCACGTGTAGACCCATGTGATAGATATATTGCATGTATACTCCTGGTGTTTTTGTAATTTATTATTAATCTAATAAAAATTTATGTACGTTGTATATTTATGGTTATTTGCATGCACATACCTGTAGTTTATTTTACTTGCAAAAATGCCTCAGCTAGGACTTTGAATTTTGTGTGTTTTATCTATTTATTAAATTTACGTAACGTACTCCTAAAAATTCACAAAAATAGGTTTAAATGTTTCATGCCTTGTATATTTGTGCCATATTTTTATTTGCCATTTTTTGCATTTAATCTATTTATTAAAAATCAAATAGGGCACATATAGTCCCTTTTTTAACTTAGAAAATACCAAAAAATATAAAACAAGTCTGAGATTCCAAAAAATTACATACAATATATTTTGACCTTTAATTTCAGACCAAAAATCACTAAAAATTGAAAAATAAAAAGCTTAAAAATTGAAATATTTCAAAATCTTTTATAAAAATCTAAAAAATCCTTAAAAATCTAAAAATATATTTTCTGTTCTATAATTTTATTTATATAAATATTTATATATTAATATTAATTTGGATAATTCTAAGATATTTACTATTTTTAATGTTCAAATTAATTTTAGGTATTTTAATTAATCCCTTATTTGGGATATTTTTGACTTTAAAAATACATAATAATGAGCAATAATTCTATAAAAATAACAAAAAAATTAGAAAAAAATATAAAATCACAAGAATACCATATTTAGGGAATTTTGACTGTTTGTACATATTTCTATATATAGGGCATCTATACATGTCTTATATTGTATTTATACATATACTTCTATGTATATATATTATATTTGAATAAAAAGAAATATAAAAATTGAAAAATATAAAAAGAAAATATAAAATTATAAAAACAAAAATAAAAATAAAAGATTATAAAATTAAAAAACCAACAAAATAATAAATTGGATAAAAGCTAAAAGACAAAGTTTTGTGCATTATTCATGCCTCCTTCTACCGTTTGCTCCCAGTGTCCGACGTCTACACATACTTACACGCTATACACATTATTGTAGAGTTATAATAAATTTTAACTCCATATTTTTGAGATTTAATCGCTCAATTAGTTATTGTAGGCTACTGTTGATTAATTGAGATTTGTTGAGCGGTCAACGCATCGACTGAATTTTTCGCTTTGTGAGATTTTTAGACCCTGTCCGAATTCTCAGTTATCAGCCGGCAGCTAGGAGTCCCTCTTGGACACCGTCGAAGATCGACGATGAGCAATAGAGCAATGAGAAGAAGGTGGGGGGAGGGGTTTGGATGGGCTAGAGGAGGAAAGGTGAGGGGAGGGGTTTGGACGGTTATCCCCCTCTATACTCACCATAGTTTGAAAAAATCATGGTTAAGTTCAACTTATTGACGGTTAAAGTAACGGAGGGGCACAAATGATATAAAGGCAAGACATCGAGAGCAAAATTGATATTCCAAAAAAGAGAGAGATGTAGCTGATATTGCAATATCTGATAGGGGTACAACCGATAAAATTCCAAAAATTATTGAAGATTCTAGTCTCATCCATCAAAATCGGAACGCCCATTTGTTATGTTTAGGTAACCGGCCGACAGTGATGTGCTCACTCGCACCGACTGGTCCACTGGAGCTTGAAATCAAGCGGGTGGGCCCATCACGATCGACCTCTTTCTCACCGAGCTCCTCGACGGGTATCCTGTCCTCGTCTCCAGCGCATCCCGCCGTCCAATCCGCCCCCTCCGTCCCCGCTCCAACGGACAAGATCCGCCTCGTCCCCTCCCTTAACCCCGTCCCTCATCCGACCCCTCACCCTACCGACCCCGCTTCTAGGGTTTGCCATTTTAACGTTCTCCACCAACTCAAATCCACTCCCACAGCTCGATTGCCTCCCATGCGACCTAAATCCCGTCTCCCGATCTCATGTTCCTCCTGAGAACAATCCATCTTCCGGGTTGCCGCCACGCACGAGATAGATTATTCTCAGGTATCCGCCCGTTTCTTCCCGTGTTATCGATCTTCTGTTCGCGTTTCTTCAAGGGTTCGATGCTGTTTTCGGAATCTTGATTTCTCGATTTGATGGAGTGTAAACTATGAATCCGCAGATCCATGGAGGAAAAGCTTCGATTTTGATCTGATATACATGGATTAAGCGGTTGATATGGTGGGAGAGAAGGACGGGGCGTCCACCGCCGGCGTGAGCACGCGGAGGCCGTACTGGAGATCCCAGTCGTGGTCAGCTTCGAGGAGTACCGGAGCCGTAGATGGGAATGGAGCTGTGGATTCTGTCGAGAAGGACGTGCCGCAAAACCAGCATCTTCCGGCCCTGCTCACACCCCGCTCGCAGCAGAATTTCAAGGCGCGATCGTGCCTCCCCCCTCTCCAGCCACTCGCCATCGCCCGACGGAGTATGGACGAGTGGCCGAAAGCCAGTTCGGATGATGTAGGGGAATGGGCGCTGCCTCTCACCCCGGGTGGTAGGAAGCCCGGGGAGGAATTAAAGGTGGATCTCTCGTTGCTGCGATCTGAAGGGAGACGTAGTCAGATGGCTTTCTTTGATAAGGAGTGCTCGAAAGTTGCAAAGCATATATATTTGGGAGGGGATGCCGTTGCCAAGGACCGGGAGATCCTCCGCAAGCATGGGATAACACATGTACTGAATTGCGTTGGATTCGTTTGTCCGGAGTACTTTAAATCTGATTTGGTGTACAGGACACTTTGGCTGCAGGATAATCCGTCAGAGGACATTACGAGCATACTGTATGATGTGTTTGATTACTTTGAGGATGTGAGGGAGCAGAGGGGGAAAGTGCTGGTGCACTGTTGCCAAGGGGTATCAAGATCCACATCGTTTGGTGATTGCTTACCTCATGTGGCGAGACGGGCAGAGCTTTGAGGATGCATTTGATTTGGTGAAATCTGCACGTGGCATAGCTAATCCCAACATGCTTTTGCTCGTCAGCTTCTGCAGTGTCAGAAGAGAGTACATGCTATACCACTGAGCCCCAATTCACTGCTGAGGATGTACCGGATGGCTCCTCATTCACCATATGACGCTTTGCATCTAGTTCCGAAGATGTTGAATGAACCTTCATCTTCTGCTTTGGACTCGAGAGGGGCTTTCATTGTTCAGGTCCCTTTATCTATATTTGTGTGGATTGGCAAGAGATGCGAGAAAGTGATGGAAAAGGATGCAAATGCAGCCACATATCAGCTACTTCGCTATGAGAAAGTGTCGGGGCCGATTGTGATCGTGGAAGAAGGGGAGGAACCTTTAGATTTCTGGGAGGCCTTCTCTAAAGTAACATTTATACCTGATCTCACTTTGAAAATTAAAAAGGAGCAGATTGTTCCAGTGCCTGAAGCAGTTGCCGGCAAGAGAAAGGTTGAGGCATATGATACAGATTTTGAGCTTTTCTACAAAGGCTTATATGGAGGTGTCTTGCCGCCATTTTCTTCAGCAGGAACAGGCCATGAAACTCATATACCTGCTAGAGAAAGCAGCTGGAGTGTTTTGAGATGGAAGTTTGTGTCTGGTGGATCAATCTTGGCCTCCAAGGCAGCTATGAACAGGGTGTATTCCGATTCCATGTTGGTTAGAGAAAGTGATATTAATTTGAATAGAGACCATCTCTCCACTATTGACTCATTATCCCTCTTGATCCACCCCCGAGCTCACTTTCTTCCGATCTGAGTAACAGCTCTAATTGTAGCTTAGACCATCACTTTGATCCACAACATTCCTTTTGTAATGTAACAGATGCAGTGTCATCCTCTCGAATTTTGCATAAATCGCTAACCTGTTCAGAACCTGCAAAATTTAGTCTAAGAGCAATGCTTTCTCCATCAAAGAGGTTTGCACGCTCCATTGCAGAAAGAAGAGGCGGATTTTCTCCTTCACTGAGGGTTGTCGGCCATGGCAAATGAATCATCACAGGCATGCCAGCATTCATCAAATGCATCTTCTGATTCACATGTTTCTCTGAAGGAAGCCATGCTGGCAAACTCTAACGAGGACAGTTCCAGTCAGTCGAAAAAACTAGAACGATCCACAGCTAATACTACTAGCAATATATCTGACCACTGTGGAACATTGTCCACATTCCAGAGGTTTGCACACACACTTGCTGACCGACGAGGAAATTTCTCACCATCTCTTAGATTGTCAACATTTACAAATGAATCATCTAGGTCGAGCCAAGAAGATCTGAAAGTGCCAGCTATTTCGCAGGATGTTTCACAAGATAGCTGCTCCACTAGTGTTGATATGCTAGATAAATTGAACAATTTTAAACAGACATCAGGGTCCAACTCCAATTGCAATAATTATCAGCAATGTGCATATCCATCAAGACGAATCTTTTCACAAGAAAACTGGTTTTCTTTTGCTAATGGTTTAGCCATGAGTTCTGAGCAATTACGAAACTCAACTTTCCCTTTGGCATACAGATGGCCGGAATTTTAAGAAGATTGAACCTATTCATCTAGATGATTTTGATTCTCGAGCAGTGTTTCTGATTTTAATCCACGATGCTTATTGTGGTTCTCATGCGAATTTGAAGTTTTATCTATGGATAGGGAGCTCTTACATGCATGCCCCTGGAAGACAAAAGTAATTGGAAATAATGCAAGAGATTGTAAACAGTTCGACTGGAATCAAGTAGGGAGTGATATTCTCAAGTCAATGAATATGCCAACTGACTTTCCTATCAAGGTAAATATTGTCACTGATCTATGATCTTTTCAGAATCCTTGTTCATAATTAATCGAAGTCAGCTCTCAATTCTTAAATGATTAACATTAGTTTCCATATCCATTCTCATTGTTTCTCGTGGACATCGTAATATTTAAGTCCACTTTCTCAAATTAACAACCTAGTTGTTGAGTACATGGTTTGAAAAAATGCGCTCGAGGCGCAAAGGTGCTCGAGGCGAAACAGGGCGGAGCAAAAAAGCCTTGAGGCGACCCCTTTGTTGAGGCAAGCATTCGCATATTTGAGGCGGTCGAGGCGAGACAGTTCTTGAGGTTATATGGACTTACATAACAATATTTTTAAAAAATAATTTTCATATTGGCAGCTTCAGATGTAAAGGCCTACTTGTTGAGGATATATTTGTACAAGATGAATATTTAAAATGACCTCTTTCATACTCATATTTATCGGTAACATGTCCAATTATGTCAGTGAACTCTTAATATTATACCCTTACGCATTTGAATATGCAAATCTCAGATGCATACGAATTTGAATACCCATATAAAAAAAATTCAAGGCGGGCGCAACTGAGTAGAGTATAGTGGCTTAGTGGGAACATCAGACATTTCTTCAACTGAGTTCAGTAGAACATACGGTTAGGATTCAAATCGTATCAACATCTCGGATATCTTTAATGACAACTATAGTCAATGGCTCCTGAAGAACAATTTCGTGTAAGATATATTTTGGGGGCTCCCAGGACTTACTCGATTCTTGTTCTTGTGTGTTTTTCTACATGGGAAGAACACCTATATATAGGGCTTTCCAGTGACCTGTACGCCCCCAATAACTGCCCAAAGATTCTGTAACGTCCCTGTAATTATAATAGACGTTTTGATATTGCAATCATATTATTCATGGCCATTATGTTTGTATTTATGACCATTGAAGGTCATTATTCTTGTAACGGTCTAACATCTCCCACTTGACCAAAATGGTCATGATATTCCACACTCCCACTATTCGAGAAGTGTATATCTTCTTAGGGATGTTTACTTGAGGTCCATTAATCATGACACCTCCAATTTGACTCAGTCATTCCTGAGTCCCATTAAACCAACATGTTTAATGTATGTTCCAGCTGCAATTCCTTTAGTAAAAGAATCAGCTAACATATCACTGGTAGGTATATATGTTACCTTGATTTCTTGTTTAGCCACTATATCTTGAATATAATGATAATGGATCTCAATATGCTTTCCCTTGGAACTATTTGCTCCACTGCTAATCAAACTTATTGCTACTTGATTATCACAATATATTTCAATTGGTTCTTTAACTAATTCGAGACTTAAATTCTCAAGAAAGCGTCTGATCCGAACTGCATGAGTGGTGGCCATGCTACATGCAATGTATTCGGCTTCTTGTGTATGTCTAGAAACACAGTGACGGAGACAAGGGGGACGGGAGGAGGTGTGGCCCCCTTGTCTCCCAACAAATCCTTATTATATGTTATCAGTGACAGAGACAAAGGGGGGCAGGAGGGGGCTTGGCCCCCCTTGTCTCCCAACAAATCCTTATTATATGTTATACAATAGTAATAGTATATGATTTAAATACAATAGTTAAATATAAATGCTAATAAGTTGTATAAAATGGCCCTCCCATCTCCCATTTATAAGTTGTATATAATTCTTCCACCTTCATTTATGTTTTACAAGAACTACAAGTTGTACATATAAAGATGCAAGCAGTTATGGATATATCCGTATCCGATCCGTCACCGTATCCGTTTTATAAAGATTTTTTACATATGTATCCATATTCATTTTAAAATAGATACGGATACGGACATCATTTTGATATCCACAAACATCCGTATCCGTATTCATATATGCATTTTCGTATATAGATATAGTCATATATTTATTTGTAACCATATAGAACATAATTCTATACATTTTTTACCATATTTGTACAACATTACTCGTATGCGATCAATATCCGCTTTACATCTGTACATGTTTTTTAAGGATATGGTAAGATAATTTTAATATCCATCAATATCCGTATCAGCATACATATTCGTATTCAAAAAGGGATAAAGATTCGATAATACCTATATCCGTATCTGCATCCGTCCATTTCATCCCTATATAATAACTATAAGAACAAAATAAGTATGTAGAGATTTTTAATTCGTCATTATATCGTATGTTATTTAATATATAATGATGAATAATATTTATGAGATTTTTTTATGTTTGAAATTAGGAAGAATGTAATATCCGTTGTTATATCAATACCATTGGTCCATATAGTGACACTTAACCGTCACGATGACCTTCATTAATGATATAGTAATCGATATGACATTCGTCTCTATTTTTTATATAAAAATCATTTTATAACAAATTATACTCGTAATTATATATTTAGCAACGGATGAAATATTGATAGATTAAAAAAACATCCATACACACATATTTCATTGTAATGAATCATTCCCTTTATTAAAGATGTATAATTAAGTATTAGCATTTACATGTTGTACGCATTTCAAGCTTTATATCTTTTATGAACTTTCATTTTGAACATAAATAAACCTTTTTGAAAATGTTGGATTATTAAAATATTTGACAAAATCTAGAATTTAAAGAGTAATTACACTATGCAAAATATTTTTTTGAAGTCTTGAAATAGGGGAAGACATTCGTTGGTGTTCGCCCCATCTTTTATTCAAAAATCGAGAACAAAAAGACGAAAAAATATAGAAAGTAATTAAACTATGCAAAATATACCAAAATAAGGTATAAATGATTAGTTATGGACAAGCATATAAGTGTTATCATGTCCAAATTTGTTTTAATACATGAGTATGGATGCCAATATATATATCAACGAATATGAATAATGTATTACCGAATCTTGAAAATTGATTATAGATATAAAATGAATATGGATTGAAAATGAATACAATAACAAATACTTTATAAATTAGCTTACATATATGATATCAATGGATTATTATGATACAAATATAATATATATCTCGTAAAATTATATCAAATATATAGGAAAAGTTACAAATTTTGTTATATGTAATTAAAATAAATATACAACTATATATTAAAAAATATAAATATATAGACCAAAATGTATGTGGATACTAAAGTGGCATTTTTATATGTATTCATTTTAACACAAATACATATACACCTGCCAAAATATATTATAATGAATATATATCCCTTTGCATCCCTACATTAAGTGTGATATAATTTTACTTTTTAAAAATATTAGATTTAATGGTACTACTTGGCATCATATTAATAAAAGTTCTTGTGATTTGAAGAATTTTGTAAGGACCTTTTCGTCCATATAATGTTTGTTTGAATATTTGTGTGAAATCGTAAGTTTATAGGTGTATCTTTATAAGAATTCCTTGCAAATAAATGTTAATAATTAAAATGATAAATAATAATATAGATAAACTTTATATATATATATAATGTATCTACATGTATATGTACGTATGTGTGTAATCTCAATAATTTGGCCCCCCCAGATCAAAATTTCTGGCTTCGTCCCTGTAGAAACACATGTTTGTTTTTTCTTACCCCAAGAAATAACCGCTCCACTAAACATAAAAAGGTAATCTGATGTAGATTTTCTATCATCAACATCTCCTCCGAAATCTGCATCGGAGTATCCAACCACCTCAAGTGAATTTGCCTGATAAATTAATTTTAATTGTACAATACCTTTTAAGTATCTCGTAATCCTCTTTATAGCTTCCCAATGTGCCATTCCGGGATTACTTTGATGTCTACTTACCAGGCTTACATGAAAAGCAAAATCATGTCTTGTACACATCATTGCATACATCAAACTTCCTACTGCTTGTGCATATGGAATATCAAGGGGTTTCTGCCCCTTTCCGGGACGCTAATTTTTACTAAGTCTTTTTCCCATCACAAGTGGTGTAGGGACTGGAGTGCTATTTTGCATTCCAAACCTCTTCAAAATTGTATGCAAGTATTTTTCTTGACTTAGGCTCAAGCTCCTTGAGCCTCCATCTCTAGTTATTTGAATTCCAAGAACATAGGATGCTTCGCGCATGTCCTTCTTCTCAAATTTATTCCTCAATTTTTCTTTTATTTCATTGATCATTAGCATGTCATTTCAGCAAGTAAAATCTCATCAACATATAGTGACATTATAACAAATTTGCTCCCACTTTTCTTGACATACACACAATTATCCAATTTATTCGCAAAAAATCCGAATTTGATAACAGTGTCATGAAATTTGATATACCACTGTCGTGAAGACCGTTTCAAACAATATAGTGACTTTTTCAATTTGTACACCTTTTTCTCCTTTCCTTCTGCCTGAAAACCTTCAGGTTGTCGCATATAAATGTCTTCTCTCAATTCTCCATTGAGAAAAGCAGTCTTCACATCCATTTGAAATAATTCTAAATACATATATGCGATTATTGTCAAAATCATCCTTATAGATGCGAATTTGGCTGCCGGAGAGTAGGTCTCTTGGAAATCTATTCCAGCTTTCTGGGTATAACCCTTGGCAACTAATCTAGCTTTGTATTTATCAATGGTACCGTCGATTCGATACTTCCTTTTAAATACACACTTGCACCCTATGTAGGACTGCTAATTGAATTGAATCATTCGAATTCGATTAGGATTCGTTCGATAAAAATTCGAAAAGTTCGATTCGAAATCAAAAGAACCTAATTTGAATTTAACTTGTGGATTCGATTCCTAAATGAATCGAATCTGAATTCACTTGGATTCGTTCGATAACAATTCGATTCGATTCGATACACACACATATATAATATGTATGAAGCATTATATATATGTAAATATATGTAGTATATATTTTGTAAAATCCCCACAAATGGTACACAAATTAATATAATAAATAAAAATTTTCATCATCTTATTCTAAACATACCAATTTTGGGATGCCTATTACATAACCATACCCCCTCTTTACTCCCTCAAATTCTCTCTCTCCCCTCGTCACTCATGAGAAAGAAACCCTAACAACATTTGCTTCTTCTCTCCAACGTCGCCAACTCCAACCTCCCGCTCCTGCTCACTCTCTCCAACGTTGCTAGCTCCAGTCTCCCGCTACGCTTGCTGATGCAATTATTTCCAAATTGATAGGGTAACTTGAATTGGAGAAAAGGTTGATTTGGATATTTTTTAAATTAGGGATTTCCATCCTTAATTAGTTATTTAATTAGTTTGTTTATTTAAATAAAAGAGATCACGTGTGATCTTCAATTAGTTGGTCAATTTTAAATTTGAATTTTGAATTTCGAATTAGAGTTAAAATAGGATAGAGGTAGATTTGAATTTTAATTCAAATCAATAAGGGTCAATTAAGATCAGGTCAGATTTTATTTTTGATTCACTTTCTATTTTTGTAATTCCACCTCTACTATATAAAGAGGTTGGTAGCCTATTGTAAAGGACAGTTCAGTTGATATTGAAAATTGAGATTCATCTCATTATCTCTCTTTGTCTCTCTATTTTCCTCTCCCAACGTGATCTTCATGATTCCCCTCCATAATCCCACGTAGCCGACGTGTTTTCTCCTTCTTCCTCTCCTCTCTAAATTTCTTCCACCAAAATTATACTTTTTTACCGTTGCAATTTTTTCGACTGCATCATTTGGTATCAGAGCATGGAAACCGAATCGTTCTCACGGTTCGACGATCCGATCACATTTTGGAGGATGCAATACGATTTGAGTCGTCTATCTCATGATCCGCATTCACGTTCACGCTCGAGGAAGTTCAAGTATCGCCTCCTATCAAGTCTCAAAGTACAAAAGTGACTGGGCACGCAAATCGACGAAGATTCATCCGTCAACGACAAAAATCAGATCGTTGCAGCTGCTGTTCAACCCGATTTTGAGGCAAAAAATAAAGGTTTTTCCATTCTAGATGAAGATTTATTTAATACAACTGTTATGCAAGAAGAAAACAAAGGCTATGGGCCCATATTCGACAAGTATCCAGCCGAGGAAGAACTGGAAATCCTCGATTCTTTTGCAATCGATGTTGCTGTCCAGGAAACAAAAAATGCAGAAAATAAAGATTTGGGGCCCATATTTGATGAGGATCCCGCAGAGGAAGATCGGGAGATCTTCGATTTGTTCATAGTCGGATTGGATGTGCACGAGGTCGCGTCACTGCCACTGTTGGTTCCTATTTCGTTGCCCTCCGAAGCCGCTGTCCAAGGTGTTAGTTTACTGCCAACTTTGACGATGCAACCCCCTGCTCCAAACCACCATAGCTGTTGGGCTTCATGTGTCGTCCCCCACCGCCGTCGAGGCTTGCGTGTTTATCATCGTCGCAGTCGCTACTATCGTTGGAGCCCCATCCACTGTTGCCACCGCCGATGGAAGCCCTGTAGGCGAAATCGATATCACCATGATTCCCGATGGGATACTTCTCGCCTTCACCATCTGCAGGGCCACCCATGCGCTAGTCATCGCCACCACCATCCGCGCTCACAGGGCTTGTGCGACCATGCCACCAGAGGCGTATTGCTCCTCCCAGCCCCACGCGCCAACACCTCAAGGCGAGTTCGACGTCGTCGCTCCATGCGCCAGCAGCTTCGCCAACAACCTCTACCTCGGCATAGCCATCGCCACCACGTTCCATGGAAGCAAGGCCTTAAAAGTCGGATTTCGGTTTCGTTTCGGTGAGGGACCGAAACGAAATTTCGGCCGAATTTCGGTCGAAATTCGACCGAAATTTCGGTCATTTCGGTGGCCTTTTGAACTAGACCCCCCCAAATTTCGACCGATATAGTCATTTCGGCCGAATTTCGGTCACCTACCGAAACCGAAATTCGACCGAAATTCGGCCGAATTTCGGCGAAATTTAAGGCCATGCATGGAAGAACCTCCGTCCAGCTCGTCGCCGACCCACGCAACGCCCGTGCCTCCCACCTCGGTGCCGCCATCGACAATATTTCAAGGGGAGAGGAACCCTAATGAGGATTAGAGATTCCTCTTCAATCGGATCCCCTAAAATAAGAAGTGAAATAATTTGGAAAATTCACAAGCAGGCCCCTCCTCACAATCATTTTTATATAAGGGGCAAGTAAAGGTTAAGTTATGTGATGGAGATACTTTAAGTGAATGGGTAGAACATTTGCAATCACGCCCTCTGGTGGAAAGAAATTACAAACATAACATGGAAAAGGAGCAAAATTGAGGATTTTTGCTCAACCAATCCAGAGGATTCTCTACCATTGGAACGAAGATCGAGCAATTCGTCAGGAGACGAGTTTTTTTTCAAGCGGAGGAGAATTGATGCAATTATTTCCAAATTGATAGGGTAACTTGAATTGGAGAAAAGGCTGATTTGGATATTTTTAAATTAGGGATTTCCATCCTTAATTAGTTATTTAATTAGTTTGTTTATTTAAATAAAAGAGATCACGTGTGATCTTCAATTAGTTGGTCAATTTTAAATTTGAATTTTGAATTTCGAATTAGAGTTAAAATAGGACAGAGGTAGATTTGAATTTTAATTCAAATCAATAAGGGTCAATTAAGATCGTGTCAGATTTTATTTTCGATTCACTTTCTATTTTTGTAATTCCACCTCTACTATATAAAGAGGTTGGTAGCCTATTGTAAAGGACAGTTCAGTTGATATTGAAAATTGAGATTCATCTCATTATCTCTCTTTGTCTCTCTATTTTCCTCTCCCAACGTGATCTTCATGATTCCCCTCCATAATCCCACGTAGCCGACGTGTTTTCTCCTTCTTCCTCTCCTCTCTAAATTTCTTCCACCAAAATTATACTTTTTTACCGTTGCAATTTTTTCGACTGCATCACTTGCTCTCTCCAACGTCGTCGGCTTTGGCCTCCTGCTTCTTCTCGCTCTCTCCAATGTCGTCGGCTCTAGTATCCCGCTCCTGCTCGCCCTCACCACTGACAACGCCACCTTCCCAATCGCCAGCCTCACCACCAGCTCCCACTGTTCCTCGTCGTCGACAACGACATTAGTTCTAGACTCACCAATGTCGCCATCATTTCTCCATCACCCCCGCAACTACTAGTATTACCACACACACCCTTTTACCCTAAAAACTTAAGATTTAGGTTCCATCCAAATAATTTATGTTATTTTAAAACACATCATCTGCAAACAAACGCATACTAAAATTTTAAAAACCATCCCGATGTCATAGGTTTCAAATTTCTAATAATATTTTCCTTAATCACACTCTTAATCTTGTCATCTGTCATAATATCCAGATCTTATGATAAGGACAACCAAGCATTTGAATACAAATAATATCTTAGAGACAATTAAGGTATGAACAAATTTCATGGATTTTGAGCTTTGCCTAAATGACTAAATGTGCAAAAGATCATAGATGCAACTAAATTCCATTTCTCATCAAGATTACAAGGAGACTAAGTTATCAAGAAGGAAATATCATCATAATCTTTAATAAGCCCAACTATGCCCCCATAAGAATGCATTGAAATGAGGTAAGCATGAACTGTTCATGATTGATGTAGAAAAAATGTTACATAATAGAAAATTGAAGATTAGAGCCATACCAACTGAGTTCTTAGTCAGATCTGCCGGTTTTTACACCTCAGATGCGAGATTCAACTTCATAAGTCAGTTCATGTCGGCCTTTTATGATTCTGATGGAATTTAGTGATTCTTTTTTCTTAGATATCATGGAGATAGGTCACAATGGGGGGCGATGTATGAAAGATTCTTAGAGAAACGTGGAACACAATCTTCTGGTTATTATTTTGGACATATATATCTATTAATCTATATTATGTATTTCTATATTGGTATGGAATTTAAAATATAGTTGAGTATGTGTTTTCATTTTGTTTTTAGAAGTCTAATTCAAACATACAATCTTTTCAAGATAGTATCCATGAGAGGGTTATTGGGCATGATGATGATATTAATGAAAAAGTGGAAGAAGGTGAAGAAATAGAAAAATTGAATTCTGAAATAATTAACAAGATTGATAGAAAGAAAAGATCAATGATTTGTGAATAATTTACCAAAGAGAATGAGAAAATTGGTGGAGTCTTTGTTAAAAGGTGGAGATGCATTGATTGAATTTCCATCATAGGTATAAAAAGAAAAGATCAATGATTTATCAAGATGTCAATAATTATTTTTCTTTATATATTCAATTCAGCATAGGTACAAAAAAGTAAATGAGGATTGCAAGAGACATATACGAAGGACGAAAGTTAGGTACTTTAATGCAATTTATATCATTTATTGAATTTCACCATTTATGTTAAAAGTTTTTTTACTTATCTTTATTATTTTTTCACAAATTAGTGTCACAAAGTCTACTCAATTCTTTGAAACTTAAAATATTATTAATATAAAATTTTTATTATTAGTTACATTATTAAATAAAATTATAATTCGATATAAAATGAATCGAATTTGAATATTGGAAACTCCAAATAAATTGAATTTGAATCTAGATTAGAAATTCGTTTAATATTCGATCCAATCGAAAATTTTATAATGAATTGAATCTGAATCTAGTTGGATTCGAATGTATTCGATTCGATTAGCACCCCTAACCCTATGGATTGCCTACATTCTGGCAAGTCACATAGTTCCCAAACACCGTTTCGCTCAATTGAGTCCAATTCATCCCTCATGGCGACCGTCCATGATTCCGACTTGTTAAAAGCCATTACTTCATTAAAAGAAATATGATATGTACAATTCTCTATATCCTCATCTACGGTATAACACGAAACCTCGCATCCGTACAGATAATAACATTCATCCATGCAGGTTGTGTCATGGGTCTCTTGTTGTCGATTATACCCGTGGGTTGTGTGGGTCCACCCACTTCCTCCAAAGGTTCTATATTTACTATAGGTTCATGTTCCATATCCGGATGAGGCATGTCATCTAATATTTCTTGCCTCGTTTTTATATCATTTTCATTATCTTCTAAGATAATTAGAGGGTTTGTTTCCTCTATTTCATGCTCCTTTTCTTCTTGATTTTCAAGAAAGATAGCATCACGACTTTCAATGAGACCTCGAGTATCATGAAAGAACCTATACCCTTTGGATTTTTCACAATATCCAATGAATCTACACTTTAATGTCTTAAACTCAAGCTTCTCTCTAAGTTGACTTGGAAGCAAGACATGTGCAGTGCATCCCCATTTTCGAAGATGACTCAATTCTGGTTTTCTACCATTCCATACTTTGTATGGAGTTGAATCCACAGATTTGGTGGGAATCTGATTTAATATGTGATTGGCTGTCGACACAGCTTCTCCCCAAAATCTCTTAGAGAGACATGGGTGTGATAGCATACACCTTATTGCATTCATTAAGGTTCTATTCTTCCTTTCTGCTACACCATTCTGTTGTGGTGTATAAGGCATTGTAGTTTGTCTACTAATGTTTTCCTGAATGCAATAATCTTTGAATTCATTTGAGTTGAATTCACTACCTCTGTCAGTTCTAAGTGTTTTAATTGGTCTTCCCAATTTCTTCTCTACTATTCTATATCTCTTGAACATTTCAAAAGCTTCTGTTTTTCTATCTAAGAGATAAATATAGGTATACTTGGAGTAGTCATCAATAAAAGTTATGAAATATTCCTTATTATCGTGTGTACTCACATTCGAAGGATCGCAAATGTCAGAATGGATCAATCCTAACAGTTCCTTTGACCTTGTACCTTCGGAGAAAGATTTCATGGTCATTTTACCGGTCACAGGGCAATGTTCTCGCTCTTGTCATGCTAGGTATTAGGTTCATCTTAACTAACTGATTTGAATTTCCCGGGTGTCCTAACCGCATATGCCAAAGTTCATACATTGACAAGTAACACAAGGAATAATCAGAACTTTCTTTCATTGATTCATAAGTGACATTCAGACAAAACAGATCATCGCTCGGTACAAATTTCTCCATGGCAAAGATTTTTCGATCTTTGCCGATGGTAACACGATTGTTGTAGAAACGGACTTCAAACTTCTTTTTCAGTAGTACGGGGACAGAGACGAGGTTTCGACGGATTTCAGGAGCATACAATACATCATGCAAGACCATTATGCTACTTCCTAGATCCATTTTGTACGTTCCAACACCTTCAACATCAAGGTAGGTGTTATTCCCCATGTAAATTCTCTGTTCTCCCTTTTGAAGTTCCTTGAAATCACCAGGTCCTCCTTGGTCTTTGAGATATGGCAGGTTGCACCGGAGTCAATCCACCATCCTTCGTACTCTGTCACCGCAGAGTTATATTCTACCACTGCCGCAAATTTTGGCTTATGCTGATTTTTGCGTTCTTGTCCCTTGGAGACACTGGCATTCTTTCACTTCGGACAGTTGGCTTTGAAATGACCAAAACTCCCACAGCCATAGCATGACACTCGCGGCACTTTGCTGCGTTTTCCTTTGAATACAACTTTGGAGAGTCCCCATCGCTTCTTGCTTTGCACCGCATTTGCTTCATCTTCAGGTTCAACTTCGAAGACCTCTGTCTTTTTTCTCTGATTGGCCAAGTCTTGTTCCATCGCTAATTGAGCAGGAAGATTGGAAATATTCTTAATGGTACCACTCAACCTAAGAGATGTCGCTGCTAGATCAAAGGAGGATGACAAACTATTGAGAATAGTTGCCACTTGCAATCTATCAGGAATTTCTGATCCTTCTGCTGTTAGGTCCTTTGCCATGACGATCATTTTATTCACGTGATCGATTACGTTTTCGGATTCCTTCATTGTGAGGAAATTATATTTATGCAACAAAAGATGAATACTCACCTCTAACTTAGAGTGGTATTTTTCTTTCACGGCATTCCAAAGCTTAAAAGAATTTTCTTGGGTTTTGAAAACTCGAATCAAGTTATCCTCCATGTGAATTAACATGAAGCTTCTCGCCCGGTTATCCATTTTTTCCCATTGCTCATGTGTCCTCATTTGTTCAACAATAGGATTCTCAGGCAATTCGGGAGCGGGTTTATCAATCACAGAGTGGATGTTATCATGCATAAGACCATAGCGAATTCTGCGGCTCCACATCTCGTAGTTTTTTTTGAGGCTCAAAAAAAGGGGGACACACTCACAGGTGTTCACCCCAATGCTCCACATCTCGTAGTTTGTACCATTAAGTGCTCCAATTTCAGAAGTTCAGTTGCGACTAATTTTCCGGCCATTTTTCTTCGACGACGAGATTATGTGTGACAGATTCGAAGATGCTCGAGGATCGTCACCAACGTTAGAAGTGCGCGGATACCGTAAGCGACGTCAGAGCTCTCGCACGAGAAGAAGATCTAGCCACAACTATTCGGAAATGTGACCTGGATTGTGAGAGAAGGCACACCAATGATCAAAAGATCAAGCTGATGTCGTCGATATCGCGCTCTGATACCATTTGAAAAACAATTTCGGGTAAGATATATTTTGGGGGCTCCCAGGAATCACTCGATTCTTGTTCTTGTGTGTTTTTCTCCATGGGAAGAACACCCATGTATAGGGCTTTCCAGTGACCTGTACGCCCCCAATAACTGCCCAAAGATTATGTAATGTCCCTGTAATTATAATAGACGTTTTGATATTGCAATCATATTATTCATGGCCATTATCTTTGTATTCATGATCATTAAAGGTCATTATTCTTGTAACGGTCTAACAGCTCCCTCAGTCCCTCTTTGATAAAAGATTTTAATGGCATTTATAGTCAATGATTTCCTTTTTGATTGGGTAGAAATTTAGTAGAAATGTTTATCGAAATTGGCGTATCCTTTTGTTCATGTTCTTGTCTTTATAATTTCGTCATATACTACACTATTATATAGTGTATGTCTGTCAGATTAGATAATTTCAGCAACAAATATTTTTATTATACTTTCTATAAGCATTTCCTATACAAAATGTGGCTTACCCCTCGACCGCGTTGAGGCTACGGCTCATATCCATGGAAAACGCCTCATTTTGCCTTTTGTTTTTACAAACTTGTTGAGTAGAGTAAGTTACTTAATTATGAGCATGCAAGATGGATGCCAATAATGGGGAGTTGAGACTACATTTGTCTGACCATTTAAGGGTTGACGTGCACCCTTGAGTAGTGATATGTTGCAATGTATGTCACAATATAGGAAGTAGTTATTAATGTAGTAAAGCAAGAGTTACAACCATGGAAGTCGACAAGAAACCATCTTCTATGGAGATAAGCTTCATTTAGAATTATAGACGAGGACTTGTGGAAGGTTTTTTTGCACAACATTGCTATAAAAATCTTGTGAGGGATGCGAAGAAGTCGTGATATTTTGTGTTCCTGAAGCCGCATAATAATGCAGTCGCCTTCGCGAACTAATGATAGAAACTCTTGGATGTGGAAGGTCTTCTTGGTAAACCTATTATTGTATCAACACTCCCTTGGGCTATGTCTCCCTTAAAACTACTTTGGTTGATATGGTATTATAAGAATGATCATGGTACTACGCCTAGCTTAAAATGAGTGGTGGGTTTATCTAATTTGCTCTTCGGTCTTAAACATGAAAGAACGGTATGATATGGTACACTTAACCGAACCTCAGCTCTAATTGGTATACTTCACCACCCAAGCATGGTTTAAACTTGACCCATCTTGTGGGACACCCATTTAATATAACTAAATTCAAATATTGATTGTAAATATTCATTCAAATGATTTTTTAAGGAAATTCATTCAAATGATGTAATAGTTTTTTTTAGGGAAAAGGGTGTCAGCTCGACATCACACTCACTATATTAAAATTTATTATAATAATTTATATTAATAATATCGATTATCTCATGTCCATCTTTGACTCGAATATGCAATTGAAGTTTGACACCATTCAAAGATTTCTTGTTATTTTCATGATAAGTGAAGAGGGATTGGATGAACATAGAGAAGAAAATAAGGGGATAGGTGGGTAGGATTTCTGTTGCTTCCAATGTAGTGGGAGAGTTCAATCTGGTGAGGGGGAAGCATTGATACCCGGTCCGATGCGTTGTGCGTCAGATGCCATCGATCTTCATGTTTGGCATATGCATTTGTGTTGAAGGATCCACCTCTCTGGTTTAAAGGGGAATTACTACTGTGTGGAGTTTGGGTTGGAAGGTGAATTGAGATTTTCTTGGTTCTTGCCTAGTGGGAGAGGGGGTAGGGGAAGGCAAACTACACTTGTTGTTAGGTGGGGGTTTGGAGGCTTTCTTTGTGGGATTAGGGGTTATTTCATGTATCATTGGTGTTGTTGACTGTGGTCTTGCTGAGACTTAATTAGTGGAGCTGGTGTCCATATTCAATGAGACCTTCATCTTAGATGACTAGCGGCAGATCTGTTGGCAGATGATTGGCGAGGAGGATTGTGCCTTCAGGTGTAGGCGTGATTATGCTTGCAAAGATCTTTTGACCAGACCAACTAGGGGTGGGGAGTACCCGACTTGAACTGTGATAGTCAATCCGAACATTTGGTTTGCATCAAGGTTTAGCTTTGAGTCCGTTCATTTTTGCTTTGATTATGGATGAGTTGACACGTCGCATTCAGGATGAGATACATTAGTGTATGTTATTTGCTGATGATATTGCGTTGATTGATGAGACTAAAGATGGAGTAAATGAGAAGCTTGAGATATGGAAACATGCATTGGAGACTAAATGATTCGTATAAGTAGGGTTAAGACTGGATATATGGAGTGTACTTTTGATGCAATTTGATGGGGACATTGATGGAGATGTTATTAATATAATAAATAAATGCATGCTGGTTAAAGTGGTGAGGATTCTCTATTGTTCTTTGTGATAAGAAAATTCCTTTGAAAATCGAAGGAAAGTTATGCTCTATGGATCTGAATGTTGGCCTGCGAACCATAGACATGTGTAGAGAATGGCAGTAGTAGGAATGAAAATGCTAAGGTGGATGTGTGGACTCACACACACACACGTAACGATCAAATTCGGAATGATGAAATCAGAAGGAAAGTTGGTGTAGCTCTGATAGAGGATAAGATGCTAGAAAATTGCTTTAAGGTAGTTTGACCATTTGCAAAGGAGATCGATTGATGCAACAACTGGAGATGCGAGTTTTGGGATGTTGAGCCGGCTAAGAGAGGGTGAGGAATGCCCAAGAAATGTTGGAATGAGACTGCACGAACGGGTCTTAATTGTTTGGATCTAAGTTCGAGATTGACACACGATAGATCTAAATGGAACAAAATTCCATGTAGCCGACCATACTTACTGCGGGAAAAATACTTTGTTGGTGTTGTATTTGTGTTTTTTATGATCCTGCAAGATGATAGTCCCGCCAACAACTATAATGTGGATAATGTAGATATAGTTCATCCTTTTCCTACCACTAGCCGCCGAACGAAAAATTGATTTGTGCATAACCTAGTCTGCTTGGACCATCAACTCTACCCCACCTCATTCTTTCTATCCTTTTTTGGCTCTACATTCTGCCATGCTCTTCTTTCGTATCTTCTTCAAGGTCAAGTCTGTCAATCACTCTTCGTGTTCCTATGAATACTCTACAACTTGATGTGCATCTTGCATTCCACTAACATTTTTCTCATTGTCACACGTTTATTGTGGGGTGGTTGTCGAAAGTGCATTCTAAGGTGGACGCTTGGTCCTTTTGGTATCAGTGCTCTTGACTATCATGGCGTGTTTTCTCTCAATGGTGCTAAGAGCTTAGGAGGATGGGCACTCTATAGAGAAGATTCCTATGACATGCATGTCGAATGGGGGTCCTTTTGTGAAGTAAGCAAGTCTACTGACCAATGATTGCTAGAAAATAGAAAGCGGAAACAAAAACATGGAAAAAAATAAAGAACAATGAAGAACGCGAGATTTTAACGTGGAACCCTACTCCGTGAGGAGCGGGATGAAACCACGGGAGAAACCCTCAAAGGGGCATATGCTTCTATTACTTTTCTCTCCTGTTACAGGAGGCTGGGGCTCTTTATATAGCCTCCACAGGGCCTCCAAGTCCCACCACTGGACAGTGTGGGACTAAACAACTGGATGGGGTAAATGGATCCTGGAGGGATCCATTTACCCTTCTACAATACAATTGGCGCTCATAACAAATACTCCAATACTTCCCCTCAAGCTGGAGTATGCAATGCTTAGCTTGGACAAACAGAAAGAGACTCAACTCAACGCTATAGGACACTACGGACAATATCAACCCAACGCGCACATTGCCGCAGTCGAGGACGTTGCTTCTCATGCCGTACAGGTGAGGAGGATGAGCGGGCTGGAATGTGAGTCAACTGAAGACTCGGAATCTGACCATTGAGTCTGAAACTGTGCCTGAAGTCTCCTTGTTGGAGAACTGGATCTCTCCCATCTGGCCCAGAGAATGATACTCTACTCTGGAGTACCTATGATACCCACATGAAAACCCTTGCCAACATGGCATAGGGAATGGTCCTCTGTTCTGGAATCCCTATGGTTTACATGAAAACTCTGGCTTGACAACAAGAAGAATGATGGGGACCACGAAACTGAGGACCGCACACTCGTGCGTGTCTGAAACTGCAGACTCGGAATAATGATCATTGAGTATGAAATTGAACTGTAGAGTCTGATCATCTGGCTGGTCTGGAGATTGATATCTGAATCTGGAATCTGGATCTAGACCTGTGACTCTACATATATACTCCCCCTTTCTCCCATACTTGTCGGAAAACATGGACGTCGACCAAGTTGGGAGAAGACAAAATATTGGGGAAGAATAACATGAAACTTGCGGCTTTTCATTTTTTTATAAGCCGTCACCTTTTTTTTCGAAAACTTTTTTTGTAAGCCGTTTCAACATTTTTTTGGCTTTTCATTTTTTTAAATATATGCGTACAATTTTTTTTGTACGTGTCCCTTTTTTTCAAAATCACAATTTTTTTTGCATTTTGCATACATCTTTTTTTTAAATGTACACGTCTTTTATCCTTCTCTTTTTTTTTTACCAAATTAACTCAGCCCCAAAAAAAGGCCCAACATAACAACATTTTTTTTTGAAATATGGCAATGCCCAATATCTCAGCCTCTTTTTTTACTCACATCACACTTTTTCTCTCACTCCCCCCTCTTTTTTTTTAAAATAAATAAGGGCCATCGGCCTTAGGGTTCCCCCTTCTCATAGGCAGGAGCCGACCCCCCCCCCCGATGGAGCGGCTTCGCGCCGCTGAAGCCTGGAGGAACCGCTAGCGGGACTAGAGGGTGCGCCTAAGGAGAAGTGGCTGCTAGGCTGGAGTACCACCTGGATGCGGTTCTTGTAGGAGATGCAAGAGCTCCGCCTGGAGCGTAGGAGTTCCGCCAGCGTCTCAGTCGTGCATGGGGTTCACGCCTCCCTGGACATATACGCGCGGGTTGGCGCCTCTTGGAAGCTGGATCATTGAGCGGAGGAGCGACATCGCCGCGTAGGAGGCTTCGACTGGCGATGGTGGTCTCGCGCCGTGCGCTGCGTGCGAAGTGGGGAAGAGAGGCGCCGCCTGGTGCCTGCGCAGGAGGATCGCGGTTGTGCGGCGCCGCCAAGGCGCGTGTGTAGGACTGCAACTGGGGTTCGCGGCGGCTGGGGGGTTTGCGCCGCCAAGTTCGCCAAGTGGTGTAGATCGCCAGGGGCTTCTTTCAGAGATGTAGATCGCCTTGTTGAGGGTTCCCTAATGGAAACCACATGCCGCGTGTGTTACGATCTCCCATCTCCTCGATCCTCAAGGCATCCAGGCTGCAACCCTGATTCTCACAAACACAAGGCGGCCTTCAGCTTGAATGGGAGATCGAACTAGAACGAATTGAATCGGGAGGAGGCCTTCAATTGCTGCAACTAGGGTTTTGAACCCTAAAACTGGATTGAACTAGAACGGAACTGATTTGCTCAAATCAAATCTCGAATAAAATATAAACACGAATGATCTTAAAAATCTGAGAATCAAACCCGCTCTGATACCATGTTAGAAAATAGAAAGCGGAAGCTAAAACAAGAAAAAAGATAAAGAACAATGAAGAACACGGGATTTTAACGTGGAACCCTACTCCGTGAGGAGCGGGATGAAACCACGGGAGAAGCCCTCAAAGGGGCATATGCTTCTATTGCTTTTCTCTCCTGTTACAAGAGGCATGGGGCTCTTTATATAGCCTCCACAGGGCCTCCAAGTCCCACCACTGGACAATGTGGGCCTAAACAACTGGATGGGGTAAATGGATCCTGGAGGGATCCATTTACCCTCCTACAACGCAATAGGCGCTCATAACAAATACTCCAACAATGATAGATTAGGGACTAGGCTTAAAGGACTTTCGATTGTGGAATTTTCCTTTCCATTGAACTAGACTTTGAGGCTACTACAGATCGTGGATGGTTTTCTAAATCGGACTCTTGACCTAGCATCACGTGCAACATTGCCACATCAGCCTTCTCTGTACAATGCGGTGATAGAGTTGCCATTGATCGTTGATTTTCTAAAACGGAAGTTGGGGGATGCCCAAAAAGCAAACGGAGTGGTTAACCTTTGAGTTCTAGTAGTTCACCGTCTGAGGCCATGATGAAAAGGAACTACTAAATAAGGAATAGGTAAATTGGCTTGTCCTTTTTTTCAATGGATGTGACCTATTTTTGTTTTGGTTGGATAGGTGGTCGTCTATTGTGAGGCTTTTTTTTAATTCGAGGGGTGGCATCCCGAGTTGGGATCTACCAGAAGGGCTTGCATGAATGTATTAAAAATAAGTCAATCATACACGAGACCAGACCGATACAATGGCAACAATCTCTGGGTGGAAGGGCTGGCCATTGAAAAAAAACTCATTCTTGTGAACCAAATGGCCCAAAGTATAGCGAAAGGTGGAGCGTTGTCCTCCTGAGAATTGCTACAGACCGTTCTATAATAGAGTTCCAGAAAGATGTGTTGTCTTTTGTGCAAATCCGTTCGATATTTGACCCCATCCGCATCAATGCAGATAACCTGCAATGAAAGAACATGTGATCCGATCTAGATTGATGGAGGCTGGAGGAGGTCTTCTCTAGATTGATGGATCTTGTGACAGTTTTCTAGACCTCGGTGGCTGATTGCAGGTCGTGCGTGTGTGCTATTATTGGGGTTTAAGTAACCTTTATATCACATTTTTTAGGAGAAAGGGAGTAAGACATCAAAAAGATGCCTACCTTGCTTTATTGCACCTTGTTGGATGGACATTATCAGGACATTGTGCATGTGCTCTCCATCTTAGGGGAGAAGCCAATGGTGGGTGTGTGGGACATCAAGGAATGGTTAGGTCGGGTTTCATCCATGACAACTGTGTCCAAGAAGATAGACATCTAGGAATGGTCAGGTCGGAACATCTAGGAAATACTTAGTCGGGTCTCATCCATGACAACTGTGTCAATGAAGATAGAAGATAGACATCTAGGAATGGTTAGGTCGGGACATCTAGGAATGGGGTTTAAGTAACCTTTATTTCACAATTTTTTTAGGAGAAAGAGTGTAAGACATCGAAAAGATGCCTACCTTGCATTATTGCACCTTCTTGGATGGGCATTATCAGGACATCATGCACGTGCTCTTCGTCTTAGGGGAGAAGCCAATGGTGGGTGGCGGCAATGCCTTAAATGTCGGTTTCGGTCACCATTTCGGTATCGACCAAAATAGAATTTCGATGGAATCTCGGTGGAATTTCGACCGAAATTTCGATCATTTCGGTCATTTTTTTGTACTAGGACCCTCATATTTCGGTCGAATTTCGATTTCGACTGGATATCGATATTCGACAGAAATTCGACCGAATTTCACTGAAATTTGAGGCCATAGGTGGCGAGACATTTAAGAATGGTTAGGTCGGGTCTCATCCATGACAACAGTGTCCACAAAGATACATGAGGGATAGATACGTGGTCCTGGATCTGCTCTGTGATTGTCGTTGCATTTGGAAGACTAGTGCACCAATCAAGATCAAGACTTTGTATTGATTGATGAGACGAGATCAGATGGTAACAAGGTTTATAGAAGGTGGGCACCCTTGGTCTAGGAACGATGAGGAAGATATTGATCACTTGTTTCTGAATGCCCCTCGATAAGGGAGGGTTGGGCGCTCTTGGACATTTCGTGGCTAGGTTTGTCATTTTTGATGGTATTTTGGTGATCCTTCGGGGTTGACAGAAGGGATGGAAGAGTGCAACCTACGTGGAGAGACTTGACCAGTGCAGTTCTCTTGCGGTGATTTGGCGATTTGGTTGCTATTGCTAAGGTATGATGCTGTTTTTAGACTGCATGTGGACAGTGTGATACATTCGATCTCCCACTATTGGGGGTACATGGAAGGAGATTGAAACCATTCTACTGTGGTCTTTGTGGTCTTTTTTTAATCGAAGTACGTGGATGGCTACTAACCTCTAACCGTAATCCTTTGACTTTTTAAGACTAAAAAACATTCCAAAAATGTCACAAAAAGCAAGTCCCTCCATATGTAAAATTACGGGTTAGATCAACCTAATGATTCAAATAACTTTAGTCAGTTCCGTTGCATGATATATTTCTACTTCTCTTGGAATTTGGCTGATGAGTTTCAGTTGTAATTTGACGATTTCAGGTAATGCGAGAAGAAGATTCTAAGGAATTTCTGGGTTCTATCTTTACCGTGTGTTGAAAGAACTGAGATCTCAGTTTTGTCCAGCAAAGCCCTTTGGAGCGGTTGCTACTGCTCCATTACGATTTATTCCATGACTCCTTCAGAATATGTTCATCAAGGTAAATATGTCAGGGTAAAATTTTCTCTTATATGTTCTTCTGGATGTCTATTTCTTTATTTCTTAGGGGGAGTTGAATTTTTTAAGTTGCACTATTTTTTATTGCATATGAATTTTCCTTTCTTTTTTTCTTGTTGAGGAAAAAAGATCTACTGGAGATTGGTAGACATCAACAAAACCCTCCATGAAAATTCCTTATTTCCCAACTTATTTTTAATATTATATCTTGTACTATTGATGTCTTGGGTACGAGAAATGTCTTCTATTGAGCAAAGGGGTTTATGTCAATTATTGTGTGGTGATATGTACATAGGTACATTTGCATGCATACTATGTGCCTGTTTGGTAACTGGGTTTGGTTGGGTTGAGGTATATTGTGAATAGTAGCTGTTTGGATGATTGGGAGGGTTGGAATGATACTTTTATTTATTCAACAACAACAAAGCCTTTTCCCACAATTAAGTAGGGTCGGCTACATGGATTCTTCGCCTCCATTCAGATCTATCTTGGGTCAATCCCGGGCTTATATCCACAAAACTGAGATCCCTTCGTATGGTCTCTTTCCAACACTTCTTGGGCCATCCTCGCCTTCTCTTAGCCGGCTCAACATCCCAACACTCGCATCTCCTAACTGGTGCATCAGTTGATCTTCTTTGCAAATGTCCAAACCATCTTAAGCGGTTTTCTCGCATCTTATCCTCGATCGGAGCTACACCAACTTTCTTTCTGATTGCATCATTCCGAATCCGATCTTTACATGTGTGTCCACACATCCACCTTAGCATTTTCATTTCTGCTACATTCATTCTCTGCACATGTCTATGGTTCACAGGCCAACATTCAGATCCATAAAGCATAGCAGGTCTCACGGCTGCTTTGTAAAACTTTTCTTTAATATTTAAAGGAATTTTCTTATCACAGAGAACAACAGAGGCTCCTTTCCACTTTAGCCAGCCTACATTTATTCTATTGGTAGCATCTCCATCAATTTCTCCGTCATGTTGCAGAATAGATCCCATATATCTAAAGGAATCTCTCTTCTGAATGTTATCGTCACCAATCTTCACCTTGATTCCTTCACCATTGCTTCCATTAAAGGTGCACTCCATATATTCCGTCTTAACCCTACTTATACGAAATCCTTTAGTCTCCAACTCATGTCTCCAGACCTCAAGCTTCTCATTTATTTATTCAAATAACAAAAAAATTGAATGATAAATGTGATGTGATGACATTGATTATGTGTTATATTAACTTTTTTAATGATTATAATATATTTTTATGTTAATTTTTTATTTGAACATGGTTAAAAAAGATTATAACAAAGAAATTGTATGCTCCATACCACTAATTCCAACCCAAGGGGTATGCTAGGTTACCCTGGCAACCAAATAGATTTATGCATGCATGTGCACATTTAAGAAAAGTTTGTTCCTTATAGGGTGATGTAGTTGATAAAACATTTCATTTTGTTTCTTTATACTTACGCACAAGTCATGTCTGCTTGTTTTCTTTTGGTGGACCAAGTTAGTATATATCTGGCAAATTTATATATTTTCTCAAATTCATATTTATATTTTGATAAATAAATAAATGGTGTAGAATAATGCACTAATTTTAAAAAAGATAGCTACATGAGACTATTTAGGAGGTTTGACTTGCATCAAATCACTTTTTCACATGCGATGTCTTATAATGCAACACAATCATGTTAGAAAAGAAATTATAATATGTAACATAATCAAGTAAGAAAAGGAAATATAATGCACTACAAGTGTTTTGAAAATAAAAGAACTCCTAAAATGAATAAATACTAGATATTAGATAGTAAATACTTCATGTAACCTGTACATTCTTATTAGTTGTTACACACATTGATTCATGTATTGAGATAATTTTCTTGTCTATAGAATCTTCTCTTGTCTATATGTGGGATCTTCCTTTTAGCCGACCCTACTTAATGTGGGAAAAGGCTTTGTTGTTGTTGTTGTATAGAAGATTTTCTTGTCTATAGAAGCGCACGGTTTTATAATCCATCACATAATGTATTCCTCATGATTGCTCGTCTATAACAAGTTGATGTGAGGATAAGTAGCTACACACTTGGAACCATCATTATTGACATGCCTTAAATCCTACTCCATCAATTAGCTCGATGCAGTTGGAGTCCATGTTTACAACCTCCATTAGTAATGGGTGGAGCTCCCCATCTGAAATGCTGGCTGGAATGGGATGTTTTTGTAAGGGGAGCATGTATATAGGCTTAGGGTTATCGTGAATAATTATGTATAATCTTGAAATATTCTATACCTGTTGAGGAGCTGTTTGTAATATAGGAGGCCCACAAAACCATCATACCAGGGCACCATAGGCATCGCGAAGGAGGATTTCCCTATTTTTGGATGTTGTAAAGGAGAATTTCCCTATTTTTGGACGCAATTTGGGATTTTTTGATCTTCGACATTCATATTTCGCCATACTAGTTGAAATCGTGATATAGTTGCCTGATATCCTGGAAAAAAGATAACCATAATGTATTGTCGAGAACGGCACCTTTATATCATGATATTTGAAAGTATATATATCACATACTGATGCAGTATGCATCTTTGATTATTTATGTACGAGGAGCAGACTGTATTTATGGAGAAAGTTATATCGAATAAATTACAACATGGGACATGATGCAAAAGCATTTTAACGAAGTCTGTAATGGAGACACAAAAGGTGGGCATAACCTTTTGGTTTATTATTTAAATAGAATTTTTAGGTTAGCCAAGAGATGGTTGTCAGAACTAGTGAAGGATGTAAGATGATGTTTTTCAGGGCTTTTGACTAGCGGGTTAGAGGAAATGCCTCGAACCAATGTTCGAGTACCAAGCATGATGGCACTGAAGTAACCTATGTTAAGGCATCCTCTTTTTAGTCATTCTTTGGCTTCTAAAAAAACAAATATATGGAATAAGAGCAAGAGGAAACATCGTGATATATTGTCGATATATCGGTATCGACATGAGATTGATATGACGGTTATATACTTCTTTTCGGGTCCTTCCTTTACAAAAGTGTGTCGATTATGGATGATATGTAGGCGATATATGGTCGATATCATCGAAATATCGTATCGGCACCATATCAATATAGCATCGATATTGACATTTCCTACCTTGGTACATGAGTGTGGTATTGGGCGGGGGGGGGGGGGAGGCTAGTGAATAGCAAAATATTTAGTTGTTAAAGTCTTGCTTTTAGAGATGCAAAAGGATATTGATTGATCCATATCCGAGTTGCTACCCTATCCATTTTAGACATATTTTACATCTATATCCATACAAATATTCATATCCGTATTCATATACTTATATCCAAGCTTGCAAAAATTGGCTGACTAGTTGGTTGTATTAATCAAGTTGATGGGGTGGCTGTCTGAATATAGTTTAGTTGGTCAATGGTTGGCCGACCAACAATATGTCGATCTAGTCGAATGACTTTTTTTGACAACCAATTATGGTTTTTTTTTATATTCAAAAAAATAAATTAAATGATAAATCTAAGATGCTCAGTGTTTGATTGGAATTCATTTTTTTATTTTTTATTGAAGTATTGAAAATGCTCAATCTATGTAAATACATAAAAACCGTGTATAACAATAAATTATATATTTAAAATAATATTGAAATACAAAATCGGCTAAATTCGATTAGTTGTTGAATGCTGACTAATCATTAGCTAGTGAGTCTAGTGACACAATCGATTAATGACTGACTATCGACTATTGCAAGCTTGCCTATATTCATTTTCATATATGGATATAGTTGTAGATTTATTAGTAAATGTAGCAACATGCTATTTTACCTTTCATCATATTTGATATAATTGTTCTCAAAAACACATTTAGTGCATTTGTTCATGTGTAAACCATCCAATATATGTATGTTTAATCCCATCTGTTTTATAGTCATCTTTGTATTTAAGGAAATGCTGACATAATTTTCGTACTTGTTGATATCCATGTTCGGATCCTTATTCACATTTTGAAATGTCTGGGTGGGTTTTTTTAATAGTAGGCCCGGTAATTTCGGGGGTCCAGAGCGTCCCCACTGGGATTTGAACTCAGGTCCATTAAAGTGGAGGCACATTGCTCCACCACCAGACCACTCCTTGGGTTCTCTAAGTGGGGTTTGGCAGTGCAGTCCTCAGCATTAAGGCATTGGTGGAAGGGTATGGATGTTTGTTTGGTTGGGGTGTTAGCCATCAATCTATGATAACTGCTTTTAAACCGTGTGGAAAAAATAGTATGACTTGTTTATTACGAGCCTAAATCCCTTTTATACAGGAGTGGCCGAGTCTAGGATTTAAGAGGAGAGTACCAAAATACTTGTAAGAGGAGAGTCTGGTGTTTGGTACCAAAATACCAAAATACTGAGGAAAGACTATAATCACATAAATTTCTTCACAATATATTCCAAAACTTTAAAAAGATGGACCACTGAAAAAGTGGGCAACAAGCCCCATTGTTGCCTCGCACGCTCAAGATTAGCTGCCCTGGCACCCTGCAAAAGCGTGACAACACTTTTCTTATGTTTGGATTCTAATTACATGATTGCAATGTTTGGCGAGAAGCTTCTTGACCGATGCTCAAGATGGTGGGAAAGTATGTTTCTTGTCGATGCGTAATGCATTCCCCTTTCACTTTGGAGGAGGGTGAAAGTAGGCATTACTAGATGCCAACCAAATTCGCCTTTCCAAGTGCTTATCATCACATTGGGATATCTGTAGTTCTGTTTGTAAACCATTTTGACTCCTCAATTGTCTCTTATTTCAGTTGAAGTACCATTTGGATCTGGACAGGTTTTATCGTATTTGTATATCAGATATAAGGGCTAAACTGTGTGGGGGTAGCCGAGGGTAGCTACTACCACCCTTATTTTTATTTTTTGGATTTTTTAATGACACAATGGGCGCTTAAATTAGACTAATAAGTTTAACGTGTCAAATTTCACGAAAATAGACATCTCTAACCTGTCTATCCAGATAGCAGCAAATTCACATCAATTTCAACAATTATGAGACTGCTAAATTTCGATGGCCTTGATGTATGGGATATCTCAAATTTAGTTGAATTTTGAATGAAAATATGTTGATATTACGCAATCTAAATTCCCTCAAGTGTCGTTAAAAAATATCAAAAAATAAAAAAGAAGCGTGGATGTACCTAACTTAGCTAACCCACACGAGGTAGCTTCATTTTTTTCCCTAGATATAAACATCACATGTAATATTAGTCAAAATTTTCACTCCCCTCCATCTTAAGGTTAAATGTCAAACAGCATAACTTGGAACTTTTTTTGGCAATTCTTTTCGTCTTTAAATTTTTAATATTCATGTTAAATATGATATTTATTTATTTATTATAAGTGCAGGGAGGTCATCAATCTAGGAGAAGCCACAATCCTGCTTGCGGTGCAGCATGTATAGTACTGGCGCCCTGTGAGATGGGGCTGGTGATCTGGCAATTTTAGGTTTTCTTTCACCTTTGTACATTGCAATCAGTAGTTTACAGATCTAGAACTCTTGTCGAGGACTGGAGATCTTGAACTTTAAGCCCTTTTGCCTTCTTGATGGTCAAAGTAAAGTAAATTACATATGACGTATGTCTTGTCTATAAATCACTTGAAATGGCCAATTGCTATTGATACTTTTTAGGCAATGTTTGGAATTGCTGGATATCTAATGTTATCCTATACTTTGATACTGTAATGCTGTTGATTTTAACTAAGTTTGTTGATTAAATCAAACTTTTAAGTGCCTCAGTCATCCAACATAGCTTACTCACCTTATAATTATTCCACCCCAATTTTGCATCTGATTGCAATTAGAATACATGGAGAGGATTCCATGGAATTTATTCACATTATATAAGCCCCTGCAAACCATTACCATATAGAAGCATGCCTTCCATATGAAGGAGCATGATCCAAATCTCACGAATGTGTATTTTCTAATAAAAAAGTACTTCCACACAACAAAGGGATATTTACACCCATATCCTAAGTCGTTTCGTAATTACATCATGAACTCGTGATAATTAATAATTACATCCAAGATCCTAAATAATGCTTAATCCTTACATGACATAACCCTATGTCAAGTTCCATCCATTTCTGCTGTTAACTTTGACGGATTCTGTTAGTTTTGGATAATTTTACCCCTTGAATAAAATCACATTTCCAAAAGATGCCTCCTTCCATCTTCTATCCTTATCTTCTCGGCGTTGCTGAAGGGGGTCTCGAGCCATGATTGACGTGAGTCTCACGAGGTGACGCCAGCATAGACGCGGTTTTGATGGAGGTTACGAACATGAAATTGTTGCGCGAGCATCAATGAATGCATGTAGCCTCCTCTATCTCTCTCTCTCTTGCATGCTTCTAGTAGATGTCCATGAGCAGGATCACACAGAAGGGCACCACCACTAGGAAGGGCTTGAGGGCACTGCGGGCCATGGCCACCAACCCCTTCCAGAGGCCCCCGCACCTCGGGAGGTCAACAACAACATCATTGCTTCCGCGCTTGCTGCGTGCCTCAAAACCACCCACTCCAACGCTCGCGCAACAAATTCGAGGTCAAGATCTAGATCGAGATTGAGGTGGAGATGTAGAACCAGTGCACATTATCAAATACACAATCCCTATGTCGATAATGAAAAATCAACACCAATTTAGAACAAGCAAAAGCAAAGTCTTGACATCTTTATTAGAGTAGACTATCTCCAACAATGTAGCAGGAAAATACAATCTTGCAAATTCGAGCAATGATTTGGGCACAACCCATCACCCTCCACCCTTGAGCACCACGGGCTGCTCCTACCCACCATCGCAGGACACCGCCCATTGTCCGCCTTCCTCAGGAGGAAGGGGGTTGTGGGCGAAGGGGGTTGTGGGCAGAGGAAAAAGGGAGGGGGCTGGAGGAGAAAGGGGGGAGGTAGTCAACATAGGAAGAGGGAGGAGGCTGGAAGAGGAAGAGGGGAAGGTGGTTGGCAGATGTCGAGGATATGTTAGATTAACTCATTAGTCTGGTTAAGTTAATGTGCTAAAT
The DNA here is from genome assembly GCA_037367405.1 of Ottelia alismoides. Taxonomy (NCBI): domain Eukaryota; kingdom Viridiplantae; phylum Streptophyta; class Magnoliopsida; order Alismatales; family Hydrocharitaceae; genus Ottelia; species Ottelia alismoides. The sequence goes on from JAZKJV010000404.1 coordinate 198,566, forward strand.
TGACAGATGGTTATTGTTGTAGGACGGAGCACTTATTAAGGGTCCGGGTGTAATTATTATCGAGAGTTTGTGGTGTAATTACGAAACTACTTAAGGCTATGATGGATATTCTGAATGAGAATGCTAACCAATTAGATAACAATGATTTATCAATTAAACGTGTTTACGATCAAGCTGAGTTTTGAATAGTGGCTGAGCTTAATTAATCAGACAATGACGTCGATCGATCGAACTAGCAAAGGTGATCTACGAGTATGATAGAACGATCGCAAGTGCTCATATAATTCATAATATATATGGTGCAAGGTTGATCGATCATGAGTGCGAGGTTAGTCGACCAAGAAGACTATTTTTACAGAATTGGGTTAGATTTGGGTTCAACAAGTTCTATATGTCTCGATATGCTTACAAATGCAGTTCCTTCGAGGTTCTTGCTTGAAATGAAAGTTCTAAAAAAACTACGAGTCTTCAAAACTTTTCTTCTAGCTGTTTCAATCCAAACATTTATTTTTTATCTGTTTCTCTTCACTTGTGCTATTTAGTTCCTTTAGGATTTGTTTTCAGTTCCTTTAGGATTTGTTTTCGACGTTTACTCCTTCCTTGTATTTTTGCATTAGGTTTGAAATCTTCAAAATGCTATTACAAGATACAATAAAAACAACTATTATTATTGTTTTTAAATCATGTTGTGCAAACAATCTCCTATTTTTTATGATGACAAACTTAAAGTGTCGATTAAACATCTAAAAACTTTAAGGTCATGTTCATTTGGAGAATAAGCACTGTAACAAGGGGTGAATTCTCTGTCTGGCACGGTTCACAAGAGCACGGCTATTCTCATCTACATCCCATTATTTTACCTTATTCCTATCTTTATTCAACCTTATCTATCCTTATTCCATCTTATTCTCCTTATTACTATCTTTCCAGCTGAACATAGAATAGACTCTTATTCTCCTTATTCCACTTCCTTATTCCTGCTTATTCTCGAACCGAGCGTATTATTTTTTGAAAAATCCCCTTTCTTATTCTCCTCTTATCAAGAATAATTTTCAAATTTCTTTTTAAAACCACCTTTTTTTCCAATCTTCTTTGACATGATAAAAGGAGGTAAAAAGGAATGAATACAATTTAAAAGATAGTAAAGAAAATAAGAATTAAACTTCCTCGTTTACATTTCTTGAGGCTATCCATTTTAATTAGAGTTTAGTAATCATGCTATGCATGCTCATAAATAAAAAAAAGACAGCTAATAAAAAAGTAGGTGATATACCTTACCCATCATTGATTTTGGCATGAATAGGATCTTCATGCCAAACCATGACTATCTTGCTATACATGTTATGACTATCTTTTTGACTTTAGGATTTAGTTGCACAATAAATATTAAAGAAAATTATAATTTATCTCACGGAGAAATAGGTAGACGTTTTTTTAAAACTACTAATAAACTAATTTCCCACTTGGTAATTAGGTGCATGTGAATTTGTATCCAAAGTGCAAGAGACAATCATTGCAGTCTACTTAGCTTGTATGGTAGTTGTTAAGCCAAGACTTGATCATGATTAGCGCTTGACCCTTAATGAGAGAATAAAAATAAACAAATATGATACTTTTTTCTATAGATTTTCTTTGTAAGTGAAACAAAAAAAAAGTTTGTCAAAAATCGAGGAAAAACAAAAATGCCACAAAAGTATGCACCCAAGTAGCCAAGTGCCCGATAATGGCACCAAAATAAAAATCCAACATTTATCTGTGTCTATTTGTTTACATGTCAATTCTAATTACGGTTGTGTGGATACCATATGTAACATCTCGGGTTCAGGTCTTCGGTTCGTTATCGAGGAAAACTAGTCATGACAACTTGTTGGGTACATGTTCAGATGGACCCGTTGGCAACCACCCGAAATGCTTAAGCCCAAGTTGTCAAGTAGTAATCCCCACCACTTACAACATCCTCTCATACTTTGTGAGTTTTAGATGTAGGACTATCTTTGGTGATATGGGTATTACAACCTCCCCCACTTATATTCGCAACGACTGTCTTTGGGATATCGGTATGATACCATATCCGACGAATTTCATATAGTTTTTCAACAAACTTTCCAATTTATACTTCAATGATATATATACATGGCAAGTTTGAGGATCGAACATAGTATCAAGAGAACTTCACATATTTTTATTTATTATATGAGGTATTTCTAACATTAATTGACTCGATTTAGGATCCTAGTTTATTTATGGTGTTTACAACCTCAAAACTGAATGAAACTTATGTCACAAAGTTCTAAGTAATGTCCGATGTTTTTATGATCATTTGGTTTTCGATATTTTTGATCAGCTTTTGGAATTATAAAGGACTCAATGTAATATCCAAAAAAGTCGAGAGTCATGCGTAACAAAAATTAAAACGAAGGGTTGAAGACTTGGAGGGCAAAAAACAACTGGTTCAAACAGATGGAAATCCGATCCCTTTAGGTCTCCGGACGTAGTTATGAAAGTTGAAAGACATATTGGAGAGTTGGTCTAAGAGCAGGCAAAGCGAGATTCCCACCAATTCTTTCAAAATTCAAATTACCAGCAAACTTATTCGTAGGACTGGCTATTGAGTCACACTCGATGAACCAGACCCGGGCTCGTCTCGATAAGGACTCGTGAGCTTGGCTCATTAGGCTATTGAGCCGAGCTCGAGCCCGAGCCGAGCAGTCTCAATAAGGGGCTCGATAAGAAATATATATTCTATTTGTGAAATTGCAATGATATTTATTTGTATTTATATTAGTTTTACAACATTATGAATGGTGGACTATGTGTTTATGTGGTTTATGTAATGGTAATGTTGGGTAGATTATATTGTAGTCTTGTAGATATGGACTTTCTATACTTTATCTATGTTAATATAGGTTATAATTAGATTATTATTATTTTTCTGTTTTATTGGCAAATAGAATGTTACAGTATATATTATAATTTAACTTTTGTGTACATCTCAGATAGTGGCATACTGGTAAGGAAGCTAGTCTTCAAAGAGGAGCCAGACAAGGCTCGAGCCCAGAGCAGGCTCGATAATGGGCTCGATTCGAGCCTTATCGAGCCCGATCTAGTTCGATAAGAGGATTGAGCTCACCGACCCGAGCCCGAGCTAGCTCGGTTGGGCTCGAGCTCGAGCACGAGCCCAACTGGGCTTATCGAGCCGGGGCCTGGCTCGGCTCGATAGCTATCCCTACCTGTTTCGTCTTAAGGTTCCGATTGTTGGACATGCGAGCCCACGACGACCCATTATGCAATAAATGTTATTGCAAATATCATTCACTGATCTGAAATAAAGAATAACTAATTTGTAAAATAGGTTCCTTAGTACAATTAAGGTTATGTACCATGGCCACCTTAATGATCATACAACTGTTGATTCAATTATTGAATCATAGAAGCTGGTGTTTGGATGAATATCAAAAGAGATAGATTGAGGACTCATCAAGGACCGTCAAATGATTATTAAGAGAGAATCTCCAGCCTGAGAAGTAGATGACAATCTTTTCTCTAAAGGCTGATATCTGACCGACCTCTTGATGCATGTCCTCTATATAGGAATAAAGATTCGGAGGTGTCAGATTAGTTAGGTCAAAGAGTTGACTTAACGAGATCAAGAAAATCAATAGGTTGTATGCTATAACGATATATGCATACATCCTCTGACCAGAGACAGATGTGTTACTATATGTCTGAGTATATATATTTGGCAGACCAATAGGTTGATGACCTAACCAAGGTCTATACACCGACGTGCGTGCTGGTGTGCATGCAAGGGCATATGAGTAATATGATCTCTCAAAGGGATCATACATGTTCATTTACTGAGCTGGAAAATATGAGCTCACTCATGAGATATTGAGTAGAATCAAATTCCGTGCATGGTCATCTCGCTTTGTAAGCTTGACTGAATTTGTAGGTTTGATATATACTTTTGGAAAGTATATAATCAATACTTGGGTATGATATATACTTTTGGAAAGTATATGATCGATAACAACTCCCAATGATCAAATGAGAAACTTAAGGATAAAACTCTGAATAAGACAATATAAAAGAGATCTAAAACTTCAGGTTTAATATGAGTCTTCCAGTATGCAAGACGTACAGGTATTGGGAATACATGAGGGTGATGTGATCATAAACGAATGTATAACCATGATGCTACCATTTCGAGGGAGTGATGAAACATGTCTAGATTTTAGCGACTCCTCCCATAGAGAAGTGATCTGATCTTAGTCTAAATGTTGGACCTTGGTCTAAATGTAATTCAGATAAAATGAAAAGATTGATCTATGACTTTGATTTAATAAAACATCTGTGGGAGGTCCGCAAGATCTGGATTTGAGGTGTGATCTCAATATCCAAGTCACTATATGTGGAACAATACAATCGCCCTGCCTTTATCTCCAAGTATCCGCGGAGAAAGCACATTATTCTTGAAAGAGTTCAAGAATAATTTCATTGTTGATATGTGTATCTAAGCACTGAAAAAATAGATAATTAAATTTGATTTAATTATCATGAATAATATAAATTTGATTCATATTACAAGGAGAGTTATATAAGATAATTAAATGTGATTTAATTATCAAAGATGTGAATAATGTGAATGTGATTCACATTATTTGGTCATATGAGAATAGAGAACCAAGATGATTAAATGTTATTTAATTATCATAGATATGAATAATACGGATAACACTATCCATATTAATCAGGTATATTATAAATGTGATTCACAATATATTAGAGAGAGCATATTATGATTTATATTTGTTAATTAATTATTGATATGAATTGGGTTTACATTGGATGGTTAATTGAAAATATAATTTACATTTTGTTTTGGGATGTGAATGTGATTCATTATTTTTCTGTGGTATGATTGAAATATTCACAACTTAATTTATAATTAATTTTGTGAATATATTTGCAATAAAAGTTGTTGCAAATATTTTAGAGGATAATATATCATGTTAAATAGAGAAAAAGGAGCCAACATAATGGGTGATGAACGACTACCTCTAAGTATTCAAAAGTGGTCGTTCCATCCAATTTAGGAGTTGACACACACTCTTTCTCTCTCTCTCTCTCTCTTTATCCTCTTATCTAAATTGATTAAATTGAAGTAATTTATGTTGATTATAATTCAATATATATTTAATGTGTTTTCATAACAAGATCATGATCATTGAAAAAATACAAATCAATCTCATCTATTGATTGTGTGTTGTCTATGTATTGAGATCCATGGATCCTAACACCCTATATAAGAAGATGCATCCCTTGCTCTTCGAGTTACATTAATGAATGGTCTCTTTCTCTCTCATTCTTCACACACCAACTCTCTCTCCCTCTCTCATTGTGGCCGTCCACTATGGAGCCCAAGAGAGAGTCACTATCGTCGCAACATCGTCCTTATGCTGCCGGATTGTTTGCTCGTGGATCTCCATCTCCTTCGGTGCGCTTCTCTCATGAAGAAGATGTTGGATATAGTGTGAAGAGATCAGGAGATCAATCTTTGGATCATCAACATGAATTGCGAAGAGCACACGTCTCATCAATGCGCTCGTAAGCGTCTCATCCGTTGAATTGGATTTGAGACAGGAGGTATCTTCGTTTAGAGACTCGATCGCAGTTACGCTTCAAGAGGTAACCCTAATACATATTTGTGGTTTAGATAAAATGATCCAAGAAGTGTTCTTGGATCATGTGGTTTCATCATTTTAATTTTTTTAAAGTTCCGTTGCCCGGAGCAACTAGTGCGACTAGTCACTCCCAATCGCATTCGATGTGATCCTCACACTTTCATGATGCACATATGTATTTTCTCATATCCTTCATCGATTAATCTCATCTGTTAGATATATGATCTCTCTTTACGCTTCAAGTCAATTGTAAGGCAAGTTTATCCTGAGCGAGGGTCTAAGTAACTGGGACCCCCCATGTGTAGCTAGCTTTCCTGGATAGGACGACAAAGGCTAAACTCATGTAAGCTTTTAGTTGAGACTGAAGGATGAGAGAAATTTCCTCTTATAAAGAATAAATTTTGTGATGTATGTATGCTTCCTTTATTTGATCATAATAAGGTGCTGAAAATGAATAACCTGATTTATTCACTGTTGCTGGACGAGGGCGTCCGTTCAAGAGTTGACTCTAGATTTTGGCCGGAGATCTTTGATCTAAGAGACTTTTTTATGTGGCTTTTGATTCATCAAAACACAATTATACAAGATTTATTATATAAGATGAATATATCATCGATTAATAGATGCCATCTTTGTCATCAAGATTCGAAAGTTGTACTTATTTATTTGAAACGTATTTTCATAAGACCACTTTTCTCAATGGCATTTTTTTCAATCGGATTGATTTTATAAAATTGCATGAGTTTTTTCTGTCTTACGAGAGTTTAATGGAACCATGGACGCATGCGAATAAAGAAGTTAGTCCAAAAGAGGTTACAACGGAAGTTGCGGATTGGTAGTTGGAATACTGGCACTTTAACTGGAAAGTTGATGGAGATAGTGGATACGATGGAAAGAAGGAAGATTCATATACTATGTCTTCAAGAGACTAAATGGGTTGGAGAGAAAGCAAGGGAGATTGAGAAGACATGCTTTAAACTTTGGTATTCAGGTAAAGATAAGGGTAGAAACGGTGTCGGAGTGGTTGTTCATAAGGATTTACAGAATTGCGTGGTTGAAGCGAAAAGATTCGGGGATCGAATTATTTTGCTAAAATTTGTGCTTGAAGAAGAAATTCTGAATATCATCTCAGTTTATGCACCGCAAATTGGTTTAGATGAAAGGAGTAAACACGTTTTTGGGAGGATTTAGAAAAGAGTCTACAAGGAATCCCACAAAGAGAGATGATTTGCATCGGTGGAGATCTTAATGGACATGTGGAAAAAGATGCTTCAGGGTATGCTAGTGTTCATGAAGGACATGGTTTTGGGGATAGAAATGAAGAGGGAAAAGCCATCCAGGATTTTGCAACGGCATATGATATTTTCATAGCAAACACTCTCTTCAAGAAGAGGGAGGAATATTTAATTACTTATAAGAGTGGGCCAACTGGAACAAAGATAAATTACTTTACGTTGAGAAGAAGAGATATGCTGTGTTGTAAAGACTACACAGTAATCCCATGAGAGCGTTTGAGAACCCAACATCGTTTGTTAGTCTTGGATGTACAAATGAAAGGGTTGGTAAAGAAACGAGGGTTTCAAAGATAACTAGAACTAGATGATGGAATCTTCCACTGAAGCAAGCGAGCTTCAGGGAGAAGGTTTTAGAAGACTTATCTTGAGATTGTAGCGGTAATGCAAACGAGATTTGGGAGGCAGTAGCATCTTGTATCCGAAAGATAGCCAAAGAGATGCTAGACGAGTCAAAGAGAGGAGCTCCATGCCAAAAAGAGGCTTGGTGGTAGAGTGAAGGGGTGCAAGATAAGCTAAAAATAAAAAGAGCTTGCTTTAAAGCTATGTCTAAGGATAGAACAAAGGAAACTATCACAAACTACAAAATAACGAAGTAGGAAGCAAAGAAGGTCGTAAGCGAAGGTAAGTCAAAAGCTTATAAAGTTTTGTATAAAAATCTCGACTATAAGGAGGGACAAAAGGATATATTCAGGTTGGCCAAAGCAAGAGAAAGAAAAACCAAAGACCTTTCTCAAGTGAGATGCATTAAGGACTAGGAAGGTCATGTGCTTGTTACTCAGAAGGATATAAAGACTAGACTGGAGCAGTACTTCCATAAACTTTTCATTGGGGAAGGAAATAGAGATATCACTTTGGGTGATCTAGCGTGTAGTGAAAGTTACTTGAATCGTGCATGCTATAGACGGATACAAAGAAAGGAAGTAGAGGAGGCTTTGAAGGTTATGAGACCTGGAAAAGGTGCAGGATCGGATGACATCCCTGTAGAAGTATGGAGAGTTTTAGGTGAGCGTGGTTTGACTTGGCTTGCGGATCTATTCAATGTTATTTGATGAAGCAAGAAAATGCCTGAAGATTGGAGGAGGAGTATTGTGGTGCCTCTTTATACGAATAAAAGAGACATTCAAAATTGTTCAAATTATAGAGGTATCAAGCTGATGTGTCACACTATAAAAATTTGAGAACGTGTGATCGAAAGAAGGTTGAGGCAAATTTCCAATGTAAAAGAAAACGAATTCGGATTCATGCCAGGTCGCTCAACGACTGAAGCCATCCATTTGCCGAGGAGAACAATAGAGATTTATAGAGCTAAAAGGAAGAACCTCCACATGATCTTTATTGATTTGGAGAAGGCTTATGATTCTGTCCCATGAGAGATATTGCGGAGAGGGTTGGAGAAGAGAAAAATACATGTTCTATACATTAATCTCATAAAGGACATGTATGATAGGGCTTTATCTTGTGTAAGGACCCTGTCTGGGATGATTGGATATTTTGACATCAATATTGGTTTACATCAAGGTTCTTCTTTGAGTCCATTTCTTTTTACTTTGATTATGGACGAGTTGACCAGTCACATTCAGGATGAGTTACCTTGGTGTATGTTATTTGCTGATGATATTGTGTTAATTGACGAGACTAGAGATGGAGTAAATGAGAAGCTTGAGGTCTAGAGACATGAATTGGAGACTAAAGGATTTCGTATAAGTAGGGCTAAGACGGAATATATGGAGTGCACCTTTGATGGAAGCAATGGTGAAAGAATCGAGGTGAAGATTGGTGACGATAACATTCAGAAGAGAAATTCCTTTATATATATGGGATCTATTCTGCAACATGATGGGGAAATTGATGGAGACGTTACTAATAGAATAAATGCAGGCTGGATAAAGTGGAGAGGAGCCTCTGCTGTTCTCTGTGATAAGAAAATTTCTTTAAAGATCAAAGGAAAGTTTTGCAAAGCAGCCGTGAGACTTGCTATTCTTTATGGATCTGAATGTTGGCCTGTGAACCATAGACATGTGCATAGAATGAATGTAGTAGAAATGAAAATGCTAAGGTGGATGTGTAGACACACACGTAAAGATCGGATTCGTAATGATGCAATCAGAAAGAAAGTTGGCGTAGCTCCGATCGAGGATAAGATACGAGAAAACCGCTTAAGGTGGTTTGGACATTTGCAAAGAAGATCAGCTGATGCACCAGTTAGGAGATGCGAGTGTTGGGATGTTGAGCCGACTAAGAGAGGGTGAGGACGACCTTAGAAGTGTTGGAAAGAGACCATACGAAGGGATCTTAGTTTTGTGGATATAAGCCCGAGATTGGCCCAAGATAGATCTGAATGGAGGCAAAGAATCTTGGGATACCCAGCAGACCCTGAAATCTTTCAAAATTACCTCTACAACCTTTGAAACATCATAATTCCTCCCACGACCCTGTAATCTTGCTAACCCTTACCCCACAGACCCTGTGGTTAACCCCCATTCATTTACCCGTTAAAAGTAACCCGATTTCGTGAATTTCAGTTTCATAATACCCATTTTGTTTCTCAAAATTACAAAAAATGCCCCTTACAGAAAATGCCCCTTCTCCCTCACGCTTCCGAGCTTCCTCCACGACCCCCTCCGCCCAACCTCCCTCTGCCCGACCTTCCCTCCTCCCAACCTCCCTCTGCCCGACCTCCCCTCCGCCCGACCTCGCCTATGTCCGACCTCCCTTCCCTGACCTCCCCTCCGCTCGACCTCCCTCCTCCCCTCTCCACGATCCCGCCTCTACCCGACCTTCCCACCGCCCAACCTCCCTCTGCCCGACCTCCCCTCCGCCCGACCTCGCCTATGTCCGACCTCCCTTCCCTGACCTCCCCTCCGCTCGACCTCCCTCCTCCCCTCTGCGCGATCCCGCCTCTACCCGACCTCCCCTCTGCGAGTGCGAGGACCCGCACAACCTCAGGGGTGTCGATGCCCTCCAGTGCGAGGACCCGCACAACCTCACGGATCCACCGTGGTGCCGCCTGATGGCCTGAGCGTAGACACCACCCCTGCGTCGCCGATCTGCGGGCACTGTGAGATGGAGATGGACTCCAGGTGGGAGGAGCACTTCTGTAAGGCCAGGAGGGACTGGTCCCCCACGAGCGGCCACGACTCAAGCGTGAGGGCCGAGAGGTTCGGGCAGTTCCTGGCGATGGATATGAGCCCGTCAACCTCGATCATGGGCGAGTTGGAGATGTCGAGTCTCTCGAGGGTGCGGCAGCATGTGGCGAGGGAGGCAAGTCTCGAACTTCTGACCTTGAAGCAGTCCCAGAGGGGGAGGAGAAGGAAGGAGAGAGAGGGAGATGATATTAACTCAAGGTTAACTCAAGAAATTGACTCCAGTAAAGTTAAAATTGACGGCAGGGTCTGTGGGGTAAGACGGAGCAAGATTACGGGGTCGTGGGAGGAATTATGATGTTTCAAAGGTTGTAGAGGTAATTTCGAAAGATTTCAGGGTCTGCTGGGTAAATATCCCAAGAATCTATGTAGTCGACCCTACTTAATTATGGGAAAGGGATTTTATCACTTGTGCCCCTCCGAGATCTCGTAATTTCAGTTATGCCCCTATCTTTTTGCTAATATCAGTTGTGCCCCTCACTTCTTTCTCCGTCATCAGTTGTGCCCTTCTGTCAGATTGACCGTCAATGAATTGACTTAACCATGGTTTTTTCAAACCTTGGTGCAGTTAAGAGGGGTATTATTGTCCAGACTCCTCTTCTTCCTCCTCTAACCTCCTCCTCCTCCCTCTCCGCCCGAAGGTCGTCGGAGTTCGCCTGCGCCTGCACCGCGCACGACCACACCGCGCCATTGCCAGCCACATGCCGGGGCTTTTTAAATAATTTATGATTGGTTTTAATGTAAAATTAAAATATCACAATAATTAGGTCGATGGGTTTGCAGATGCTGTATTCTCCACCTCTCCAACTTCCCCATGCCGAATTCTCTCCGGTATCTCTCTCCAATCTTCTCTCCTTGAAGCTGTATCAACCTGAGCTCCTCCAGGAATTTCTCAGCGGTTGCATTGCCCCTCATATCCCATCTACTCGCATCGCTCCGGAAGGCACGAATCATCTCCGTTGTCCTCTCGGCCCATTGCACACCAGCCGCCACGTCGGAGAGCCCCTTAACCAGTCCACCAGAGTGACCAACTACATGGGGTCCGAGAGTAACTGCAACTCGGGCCATGATGCTCTCCCTCCCCTCACGGTCTGCCTTATTCCTTTTATTTCCCTTCACCCGGAGATCAAATTTGGAATTAGCTGGGCGGCGCGGGGCAGGGGCGGGGGCGGCGTGGGGCTGGGCGGCGCGGGGGAGGGGAGGGGGCGGCCCAGGGGACCAGGGGCTGGGAGGCGCGGGGGAGGGGAGGGGGCGGCCCAGGGGAGCAGGGTCTGGGCGGCGCGGGGGAGGGGCGGCGGCGATGGGCTGGGAGGAGGTGCGGGGAGCTCGGGGCGGAGCTGGGAGGAGGTGCGGGCTGCGGAGTTTCGGGCGGAGAGGGAGAAGGAGGAGGTTGGAGGAGGAGGAAGAGGATGGGGGAAGAGGAGGAAGAAGAAGAGGATGAGGAAGAGGGTATAAAATGACCATATAATCCTTTCTTAAAAATTAATACCGTTTATGTCCTCAAAGTTAACGTCCGTTTGCACTGTAGATGGACGGTCACTAACCCGAGGGGCACAAGTGATAAAATAGCAAGAAGTGAGGGGCACAACTGATATTATCAAAAAGATAGGGGCATAACTGAAATTGTGAAATCTCGGAAGGGCACAAGTGATAAAATCCCTATGGGAAAAGGCTTTGTTGTTGTTGTATTCTTTCTTTTGATTTACTCCTTCAGATAGGGTGATTGATAGGAGTGCTAATCGAATTGAATTCGCTTGTGCACTGCATTTCGAGTTCGTTATTATTCTTTCTCTACTTTGCTGGGAATATTCTATCCCTTAAAATAAGTCTTATATAATTATGTTTATTTATGCATTTCTTTCACCGTGGAAAACAGAGTAAATTTAGATGGTAAAAGGCATTCGATATCCAAAAAGTCAGGTATCTTTATGCATTACATATTATATGTTGGCAATCTTCCTTTATTATACAACCTTTTAACTTATCTTACTAATATGTATTAGAAAATAGGAATATAAAATAGTTATATAAATAGTTTATATAAACTTTAAAAACATCATTTACCATTTCAAATTTGAAATAATGAATCGAATATGAATTCAAATTTAGAAATTTGTTTAAAATTGGATTTGAATTCACGTTCAAAATTTTTAAAATGAATCAAATTTGGATCACGGTGGATTCGAATATAATTCGATTCGATTAGCACTCCTAATGAATGACATGACTAAGGGTTGTCGCTTTGAGATCTAGTTCTCGGAAGGCTTCCCTGTTGAAGAAACACAAGTCGATCTCACCCTTACGGAAGATGTGACCTACAAACATAGATGTGAATTGTTGAGGCCAGACATCGTCTTTTTTGGGGGTGTTAATGATTTCGCCCGAAGTTACCCTTGATTCCGAGGCATGTATTAGACTTTATGATGGTCTGTTTCGTTATGTGTGGTTACCTACGTCTATGCTATATGCTTGATATCACAGAGCTGTCCGTAAGTTAACTTAATCTCGGGTCTTTTGTAGGGCTGCTTAAGATGAATGAAATGTAGGGGTTTTTTTCAAAAAAAAAATTTCAAAATTAGGTTCATTGTATTTTTTAGTAGATTAAGTTTTTAAAATTAGGATTATTATTGTACGAACTAAAAAGAGTAGCGGAAACTATGAATTTGAATATTTTAAATTTCAAAGAAGGAAACAATTGCAACAAAAATAAATTACTTAGTTGAAATTTCATATTAGTACGAGTATTTTGAAATAAAAGATGAAAAGAGAAATTATTTTGTAGAATGGCCTCTACGACATAAAAGAGAGGATATCGAGAAGGGCCATGATCGTCGATCAAGCGGTGATGAAGAATGCTGAAGGCGAAGGGCGACATGCTCGATCGATCGAGGTGGTAAGTATGTGAGGGAGGTTGTAAGGTTGATGGCATCTTGGTTGACATTATCAGCGGTGAAACATGGGAAATAATGGCAACGAGGACTTGGAGCTTTGCGCTCCAGGGGGTACAACTGAGAGGGGATGGCGACTTGGAGGCGTGGAAGGAAATTTTGCGATATATCGATATCGAGATGCGACCAATATGTGTACCGATATGGCTATCTATCTCAATTTTCAGACATTTCATTCACAAATAATCATCAAGATGGGTGATATTTCGATGATATATCGCAAATATATCGTTGAAATGTCGTATTGATACGATATCGAAACGATATTGATATTGATATAACCTTCTCTGCTTGGAGGTTATTATCCAACTAACCATAATAGAGGCAAAGAGATGAGATATTACACATTTCTATTTAAAGCATGATTTTTTATTTAAAGCATGAATTACTTATGTAGTTCTTGCATGTTGCAATTCATGATTGCATTAATCTAAAGAGTTCGAAAAAAATTAGCACAAATCTTATATCGCCTGAATAAATGTTTACTAAGGAGGGAAGTATTAGTTCCAATTTTCTAGTGCCATCACATTCGCTTGTTATAAAATTTCACTTTGTATTCCGTGTTTCTTTTGAGATAGATAATTTTGATATTTGAGCGCCGTCGCTATTTGCATAACGATAAACAATGTTCATGTATCCTCATATGCGAATAGGATGCCTTGGTTTTTAAGTGTATTGATATCCATCGATCGATGAATAGATGGGAAAGGAGCATATTACAATATATTTCTACAATAAAAAAGGTTTAGGGTATTTTTCAACAAAATACCCTATGGGCCTGTTTGGTAGGAGAAACCCGTTAATAAGAGGCCAATTCTCCTCCCGACACGGTTCCCAGTGGTACGACTATTCCTCATTATTCCATCTTATTTCACTCTTATTCCTATCTTTATTCCATCTTACCTATCTTTATTTCACCTTATTCCTATCCTCCAACCGAACGGAGAATAGACCCTTATTCCTCTTATTCTCCATCCTTATTCCTATTTATTATCGTGATCAACGGACCCGTGGCAATGCAGCCACAGGAGACTGTCCTGCATTGTGCCAACGGAGTAATCCACGATGGATGGGACATTGTGAATAGCTCGGAGTAATAAATCCAAGGCCCTGGGCAAGGGGAGAGAGGGGAAATTTTGTAAATTGCCCAATCTTAATTTAGTCCCACATCGGAAGGCTTTAAGAAACCGAGGTGTGGAGTGCACGGGGTTTGTTTGCTTGCAGGGTTGACCCAACCCTGGTTACTATTCACAAGGGTGCTTCCTCCTCACAGATTACTATTCACACATCCCAATCCAGCTCAACTCAACCTAGTCCAACCCAGCAACTAAACAGGCCTTAAGGTCCATGGCCTAAGAGGGTGATCTCCATTGCACGTGGGAGGGGTGTCCTTTTAACATCTCCCCAAGTGAGAGAGTGTACGTCATAATTTGTTGCTGAGGGGGTACGCGCCCTGCACGGCCCCTGCCATTTCCAATGTTTAAATTTCACCTTACCTTCTTTACTTAGGTGGGTTCTTAAATAATAAATTCAACTCTCCTAAGAAATCATAATAGTATTATTTTGCTGTTGTATAAAGTTTCAATTAAATTTTCAAAATCTAAGAAGAATAATATTCTGAGTCTCCTATCTCCAAAAGTTTAGAAATGGTATATATTGATCTGATCAGGTGCACGAGAACCCCACATAAGAGTTTTGAAGGAGCAGAGCTGCGAGCTGCGAATAACTAGATCGGTCCCGTGCTTCTCATCATCATTGGAGTGTATTTGTTTTAAAGTGGATTATGGATATCACTTTGATATACATGAATATAATAATATATTTATTTATAACTGAGCATAACAATGTTTTATGATTGCATTCACTATTGTTGATATAATTGTTATCAAATTACTATATTTAGTCTACTATTTTATATGCAAACCATCATAAACATGTATATTTTAGTTAATATATTAGAAATTTCTGTTATTATTCGTATCCGATTCGTACTTGTTTTACATTCATAATTTTTTTTAAGAATATTGTAATTCATTTTTTACATCCATTAATATTTGTATTTTAAAATGGATAAGGATATGATTATACCTATATCCGTATCCGATTATTTTCATCCATGGTTGCGAGGCCTCGACACCACTCCGCCCCTTTTGATTCAAGCACAAAGAATGCAACTTAGTAAACCTTAGGGGGTGTTCGTTTGGAGGATAAGGGGGAATGGAATAAGGGACTTATCAGCCCCAACACGCTTCCCCGTGGTACGACTATTCCACATTATTTCATCTTATTTCACTCTTATTCCTATCTTTATCCCACTTTACCTACCTTTATTTCACCTTATTCTCCTTATTCTTATCCTCCAGCCGAACGGAGAATAGACCCTTATTCCCCTTATTCCCCATCCTTATTCCTGCTTATTCTCCTACCGAACGGGCCCTAAGGACCTCTTCGTTGCCAGGTTACTAGAGGTAAAATGGGGCTGCCCCCTAGGGGTAGCCAACATGGCTGTCCCCGCTCCATTTTTCGCAAAATTTTATTTTTTTGGAAAAATATCACTATGTATATTCATCCATATATCCTTCCTATATGTCATTCGAAGTTCGTCAGAAACAGAGACTCCTATGGCCTCCATACAGATGTCAATTTTTAACGGTCACATATTTTTTAAATGGACATGCCTAGATGGTGGTCGTAGGAGTCTCTGTTTCTGACGAACTTCGAATGACATATAGGAGGGATATATGGATGAATATGCATGGTGGTATTTTTCCAAAAAAATAAAAAAATTTTGCGAAAAATGAGACAGGGCAGCCATGTTAGAAGTAAGCAAGCTAGAAATATCCGAAAACTGTCTGCACCGGCATGGTTATCCTGTGATATTCCCTTGTTAATGTTAAATTACCATTTAGATATCCGACGTATTTATAGATATAGATCACGAGAAACACTGAACTCTCACCGTGCCTATCACTGTGTTATTAGAATCACAGCAAGAAAGCATGTGATCCAAGTTAGGTAATGTCTTGATGGCAAGTTCAAGCATAGTCTGCAATCACAGTCGGCATTTTGTTCTCTGGTATGCAATACTATAGTATCGTAGGTAGGAAGTGAAAACCGTATCTCCATGTTCAGAACATTGAATGATGATTCGAGCAACAGTAGGTATAGATTACCTAAATAGATCTGGGAATAACAGTTTAGCTTGTATGTACTTTCTTCAAATGCCGGCATCTAGAGTTTGCAGCTAGCATGATACATATTTATGTACATACTTGGAAGGTGGCCTACAAGAAAATAAGCATAAAGAGTATTCAAAGGCCTTACCCAAAGCCGAAGAAAGGTCAGTTCTTGCTATACTAAGTTCAGGATGAATTGATAGGAAAACATACTAGAAGAGGATTCAGAGAACAGCTCTGATGTTTTGGGCTTTATTAGTGGATCCTGTTTGGATGCAGGATAGCAGCACATATTGCCTGATCAGTGAAGTAAATTAGGCATCTCTGAAACATAATACTTGTTTACATGTTGCAGAAAAAAATCAGTTGCTGTGGAAGCATATCATACGCTCTGGAGGCGTATTGATTCCTAATTTAATTCATTCTTTAATTCAATGTACTGCTTTCTAACATACGGCTGCCATTAAATAGCCTGTCTGCTATCTGATTTGATGGGCCTCCGCCGTCGACTTTTTTTTCCTACAATCGATACCAACATGTATCTCAATACTACCCACATTCCTTATCAGCTGTGTTTTTTCTCCGCATTTCTTCCTTATCTACATTCTTGTCAAGTAAATGTCTGTCAGCAGGGTTGATCATAGAACTTCCATCATCAAGCACATCCGAATTTTCCATAGCAGCAGTACCTGGACTGCCGTGGATTTTTACCTTTGTGGGCCCAATTACGTCGTCGGTGGTGGCACGTTTCTCATTAGCAAGCTCCAGCTGACTGCATGAAACATCAGTGGTCTTCACCATCTGCTGCTAAGAATTCTGAGATTGGCCGCTGACCTCTGCCACCACATCCATGTCATCGCCATCATCAAGGTTTACTACAGGCACCTGGTTGTGATTAATCGCCGTCTTATGTTGCATGGTCATAACTTCACCACCTTCCTTGGATGGTTCTATTTGCTCAACATTTCCTTGTGCATCTTCAAGAATAGGAATCGCCACTTTTCGCTCTTCCATGTGCTGCTGAGAAGATGGATGCAATGAGTCACTACCAGGTCCAGGCTGAGTAGAAAATTTCGTAGCACTGCACATGGCTTGCTGGCTCCCAGGATTAGAACCAGCACGTGGCATGATGGAAGAATTCCCTAAAGGCAGAGGCCAGCTTTGAGAAGCATTAGCTGGACGGGAGACAACAGGGGAAGCAGAAGGTTTGGCTCCAGGAACCGGGGTCATTGTGAGCGAAACCCCAGGTCTAATGTGAACAGCATTCTTGGACTGGGCGGCTTTGAAAAGGGATGCAGCAGTAGAAGGAGTTGCTATTCGCCCTCCAGCAGCAAAAGCAGCCTTCTGTATGAGAGTGCTCGGGCCGGTCAAAGGCTTTGTAGGACCGGATGGTTTCGCATGAGATGTCTGAGATTTGTTTGCAGTGCAACCTCCCGTTTTCTGTGTTCCCTGTGGTGCAGCCTGTACAGATTGGTTGACACCTTTCTGACAGAGAGGTGGGGTTTCAGAAGGCCCCGGCTGGCCAGTTGGACATCCAGTAGTGAAAGGAGTAGTCAACAATGTGCTGCCTGTTCCATTTCCAGGGTTCGCCTTTCCTTCAAATCATAGGCATTTGAGAATACAAGAGTTTAGATATTGTATTTATTTTGTAAGAATGAACTGATATAAAATGCCATTGGCTTCGCACAGAAAAAGACCACTTGAAAATATAGTTGGTACCTGAGCATATTGCTGAGAAACTCCCACTCATTGGCATGTTAAGGGCCATAGAAATTGCTTGTCGAGTTGAAAGTTGAGCCTCTGTAAGAGCTGAACTGTTTGTGTTGTTTGTGCCACCAGCATTTGACTTACCACAGTTTTTCCTGAGAATAGACCATCTCTGGTAGAAAATGATTCACTTCTGTTAGTGCTTAAATAGTATGTCACATTAACGAAGCGAAAAGCAATAATTGAATTCAATCATATATTTAAAATATTGGGCATCTAACTTTATATCAACATCGTAAAAATATCGAAATTGAATTCAATCATATATTTAAAATATTGGGCATCTAACTTTATATCAACATCGTAAAAATATCGAATATTGAAAAACAAAATCAAACATTCATCTTTATGCAAGTCGATCAACTAGTCGACCATGTAACAACTAGTTGATCTAACTAATCAGTCAATTCCCTCTGCTGAATTACAGGCATTCCATTTAATTGACTTACTCAACCGATTATTGCAACATTTTATGTGCCTAAACTGCTAGAAGGGGTGCTATTCTTATTGTGACTTGCTTAATTAATTGAGTTCCCGCTTAGATTTTGCATGGTGATTTATTTATTTTTCTTTATTACAACCTGCTTTTGATATGTATGCATTGCAGTTGTGGCCTTTGGATGAGTATATCTTGAACATAATTTTCACGTTACTAACAAGGCATCCGCCCAATCAGTGAAATATGTTCTCAGGATATCCTATACTACATAAATGGCATAGGTTATTATGTCAGTGAGGATAGGATACTCAATAAAAAGCTAGCTATACTTCTCCTAAAATGAATAATGTTGATGAGGCATTAAAAGATCTCTTCTGGTGTATCAAAAGCAACAAAGAGAGAAAATTCAGATTCATGTGCCAACTATACAATTTGATGTTCAAGAAGAAGCTCAAGCTCCAAATGATGCTCACATTCCACCAATATTTGGACCAAATGCCCTCAAAAACAAATATTTGAACCGAATGCTCCCCTTTTCTACAATGGCCACGACGCTCCTAATAAGATACATAAGCTAGTCAGGACATGTACTACTCCTCATATATGAACATTATTCTTCTACTAAGCAAGTGATGCCCTCTGCTATTAAGGATGGAGGAGGTCGAACCATTGTGTATTTAAAGTTTGGATCTAGATCTATACCAGCATCAGATCCGGTCACAAGCTGCCAATTCTTTGGGCTTTATGTATGTTTATTATAGAAGAAGCATGTTCTCCCAAGTTTTTGTATAGGAGAGGCATGCGTTCAAGATCTTCATTTGGGAGACTGGGAGAGAACCACTCTATTACATATTATTGGGATTGACTCCTACTATTAATTGGATCAACTCATACAACTATTTCTTAGGATCATCTCATACTCATGTTGCACATCTACTTGATTTAATAAAGATCAGTACTCCTCCATATGTCCCCCAACTAGTCATCTTCTATGAGAATATCCTACAAGTACGAGTCTCCTCCAGACGTTGCCATCTCTGTGTAGAGTCTCCTCACAGCAACATCTCATTTCGTGACTCTCCTCCAAGCTTTTTAAAAGATGTGTCACGTAAGACGGATTATTGTTACTTTCGTAACAAGTTTTAGCTTTTATTTCCAACTCCAACTTGAGGTGGAGCAATAGATTTATGTATTTAGATGGGAGACATCCAATTACACTACTCATGTTCAATCTCATGCTGTTTATGGTGGGACTTAGATGTGTTAGTGGATGCAAAACTGAAGATAGATTTTATTATGTGCTATAGGGTTCTCTTTATATAGAGAGGAAACTCTAAGATAAAACGAGGTTGTTGGTTGGGCTACACATATAAAAGGAAACATGCGGTTGGTATATTACATATTACAATAACAGACTAATTCCTATAACACCTCCCCTCATGCTGGAGCAGAGATATCTATCATGCTTAGCTTGGATGAACACTTCTGGAATGGTTCCATGGTGATAGCTTTGGTGAATACATATCAAGTCTATTCTGTTGAACTGCCATGAGACGTAGAAATGAAGCTCTTCTATATCAAGTCCTTAGTGTAGTGATAATCTACTTCAATGTGATTGGTTCACTCATGGAACACAAGATTGTTGGCAATGAATGAAGTTATCTGATTGAAACACAAAAGCTGCATAAGAATAGGTACCTCAACTGCTTGGTCAATTAGAACTAACCTAATCCATATCATCTCAGTGCTAATTTGAGCCATGGTCGTATGCTCAGATTCAATGCTCGATCTAACTACCACATTTGATTCTTTCTTTTCCAAGAGATAAGAGAGCTACCAATAAACACAACAAAGCAATGGTTGACTTCCTGTCTTTAGGACAACCGACATAGTCTACGTCTGAGCAACATTATATATCAAGGGATGTCCCCTTATTAAAGAGAAACCCTATACTTGGTGAGAACTTTAGGTACCAGAGAATCATTGTGACAGCATCCATGTCGGGATGTTGTTGCTATTCCATGAATTGGTTGACTCTTCTCGCAACAAAAGAGATATTTACCTGGTGATGGTCACATAAAGAAGCTTCATACTGGGATTTATACAAATAATAGCATGTCTACAATCTACTATCCCAGTCTCTAGAAGATCAATCACGTACTTTCTTTGACTCAATATAAATCCTATGTGAATTCTGCCAAACTCTAGGCAAAGGAAGTATCAAAGCTCCCAAGGTCCTTGGTGGTAAACTGTTGTGGCTTTTTTCTCTTTACTGCCTTGTATCAGTATGTCATCTCAAGTAACTATGATGTTATTTACATACACCAAAATGACGATGATACCTCTCAATGTTCTAATATTCTACCCCATATGCATGGGTGAAACCTTTTGCCACAAGATGGGCTTTGTAGTAATCCACGCTACCACCCGCTCGATGCTTCATTGTAAAAATACTTGCATCCAACCACAAAAGCCCCAACATGGGAAATGATTAAGGTCCAGGAGCCTATGGACTTCAACGTCGACATCTCCTCTTCCATAACCAACCACCACTAGAGCTGTCTATTGAGTCATGGCTCGATGAACTAAGGTCGATCTCGGCTTGATAAGGGCTCGTGAGCATGACTCATTAAGCTATTGAGCCGAGCCCGAGCCAGAATTTTGGGCTCGATAACTTAACGAGTCGAGCCCAGGCCGAGCCTAACTCAGCTTGATAACTTGATAAGGGGCTCGATAAGGGGTTGGGCTCGATAAGGGCTCGGCTTGATAACTCAATAAGGGGTTTGGGCTCGATAAGGAGGTATACTTAAGTCCCACATTGGGTAAAGCTGAACTCGGAGGGAGCAGGGAGTCTATATAAGCAAAAGGAGTGCTCGGTCTACATGCATACTTGCATTATCTCGGCTCGAGCCTTATTGAACCCGAGCAGGCTCGATAAGAGGCTCGCGCTCATCGAGCCCGAGCCTGAGCCAGGGCCCGGCTCGACTCGTTGGGCTCGATAGTAAGCCCTAGCCACCACTGGCTATCTTATAAGCCTAATGATGTGTACGTCGGGCAGTAACAATAGATAGCCCCACTGCAAACTATTTATAGTCCTTTAAGAGATAAGCAGGAGAGAGATGCCCAAAATGAGGGTATGTGGCACAAGTGCGCAGCATTTCCAAAGTGCAATAGGGCATGTAAGATCATCAGAGGGATCATAATGCACATCTTATAGAACAGTAATCGTTGGCTCGATTGTATCACCATGTTTTATAGTATCACCCTACTAAATAGAAGGATCAACTATGCCACCAGTAGAAACCACGTATTCAGTAATTACCTACAATGTATTGGATGATGGGGAAGGCGCGGGAGTAGGGGTTTTATAACTCTAGGTCTCTTGTGTATATATGGGGTAAGGTTTTGATCAAGGTAGGCGGAGATGGAGCATGAGGTGGAGGTGGCAGGCAAACCTATGTATCATACTCAAGTGAAGTCATCTTGTCAAATGTGGGACACAAGTACATAACATTCTCGAAGAAGGTGACATCAACACTCACATAGTACATTCGTCAGAGAGGATCAAAATATCGATCACTTTTGGGTCCGAGAATAACCCACAAAAATGCACTTGATCGACTTATGAGATAGCTTATCTCGAACATGAGCCAAGTGATAAACAAATGTAGCACAACCGAAGACTCAAGGCGTTAGAGAACAAATTCTTATCGGGCAATAAAGATGGATTCCCAGAAGTATGTGGGTTTTTGGTATCCACCCTCCAACACCCAACTCCAATCAAGTAACTTTTGCCTTTTCATAATAAAAAAAAGAAGACCAATTATCTCCAACTACCTTGCACATATGAAACAATCATTGTCAGTGCATGAATAATGTGTTACAGTATTTGGTTGTGCGCCCATCGAGTTGTAGCAGGGTAAATGGATCCCGTAGAAGATCCATTTACCCCATCCATGTGTTTAGTCCCACACCGCCTAGTGGAGGGACTTGGATGCTCTGGGAAGGCTATATAAGGAGCCCCAGACCTCCTGTATCCATTGAGAAAGTTAATAGACAAACACACCCTATTTGAGGGCTTCTCCCGTGGTTTCATCCCGCTCCTCACGGAGTAGGGTTCCACGTTAAATCCCGTTGTGTTCTTATTGTTCTTATCTTTTTCCATGTTTTACTTCCGCTTTCTATTTCTTAACATGGTATCAGAGCGGGTCGATTCTCGAGGAGTTTTGTGTTCTTTATTTTTATGAGATTCGATTTTAGTAGTGTTATTCTTGAAGATTTGAGATTCACGGTTCGAGTTGAAGTTCGTGTTATAGGGTTTCTTTTGAAATCCCTATTCCAAGCAGGCAGCACGAGATCTTGCATAGTCCCAGACAGCGCAACTCCGCATCGCGCGCTACAGGCATCTAGCCCCTATAGGGTTCTTCGTCTCCGGGTGACAGTCTGCCGCCGAGCACATCTAGAACACTAGCCTCGCGCAACCCAGGCGGTCTTGGAACCCATCACCTTCTTTACGCCATCAATGGCACCCCTGTGGCTGCCACGCCTCCTTGCGCAAACTCCAGGCAAAGCTCGTGCACCCTCCAGCACGCCGTGAATCCCCGCAAAGTTCCAGACTTCAAGCAGACCTCCCAGGCGGAGGCTTCTTCTCCAGGCGGCACCCAGTCAGCCGCGCAAGGTTACCTCCAGGCGGCAGCCCCCGCTGCGCCACTCTCCAGCGGCGTTCCCCTTCGAACAAGGCGGCGACGGCGCAAGGTCCTATTCAATATCCCGTGGCGGCGCTAAATCTTCAAGGCGGCGCGATGCCGCATCCAGACAGAGCAATGCTTCAACCGCATGAACAGGTGGCGGCGGCGGCCCCTGCAGCCCGCCTTGCGCCGCTTGAAGCCACATCCTCGCGCGACTCTTCTATGACGGCAAGCAACTTCTCGTGGGGGGGGGGGGGGTACGGCCCAACCCTCCATGGGGGGGGGGCGGCGGGATTTCGTTCGGTCCCATGTTGGAACCCTAGTAAGGGTAGAGACTAGCGAGACCTTTAAAAGAAAATTTGTAAAAAAAAGGATAGAAGGGCATGTGGTTTGATTAAACAAAATGAATAAAAAAGGGGGCGCAGATAAGTTGGTCCAGCAGTTTTTTTTAAAAAAGGGGGGGGGGGGGAGTGAGGTTTTTTTTAGGCCCAAATGGGCCAAGGATTAAAAAAAAGGTGAAGAGGCGCGTATAATGGAAAAAGCCGTATGCAAATTGAAAAAAAGGGAAAGAAAAGCCGAGAAAAAATTTGAATGGCTTATGTTAAAAAAAATCATGGCGGCTATTTAAAAAAAATGAAAAGTCGCAAGAAATTCTTTGAGTATGTTTTATTTTCTCCCTATTTATCTTGTCTTCTCCCAACTGTCGATGTCTTCATTCCGACCAGTATGGGAGAAAGGGGGAGTGTTGTGTAGAGTCACAGGTCTGAGCCAGATCCAGATTACAGACCAAGTCAGCTTTCAGACTCTACAGTTTTTCAGATGATGATTTTCTATGCGTGATTTTAGACTCGAAGTTCAGATTCCGAGTCCCAGTTTGATGCGCAGATTTAGACTCGACAGATTGGTTTAAGTCCAAAATCGAGGCACTCCATGTTGAGAGGCCCATTTCTCGAGTTCTCTAGAGAGAGATTCCAGTTTCAGACACGCACGAGTTTGCGGTCATTTTCATATGAGCACATGTTGCCATCATATGTTCGTGGTCCCCATCATTATTATTATTTTGTCGACCAGAGTTTTCATGTGAGCCATAAGGACTCCAGAGTACAGGACCATTCCCTATGCCATGTTGGCAAGGTTTTCATGTGGTATCATAGGTATACCAGAGCAGTACACCATTCTCTGAGCCAGATGGGAGAGACCCAGTTCTCTGACGAGGAGACTATTTTCAGACTCCATTCTCCAGCGACCGTGGACTCTGACGAGGATTTTACAGCCACGGCCTTTTCAGTTCGGCCCTTATCAGAGATGGAGCATTTGTCCACATTATTGTGGCGGGCCAAAGTACTCCGACGAGGAGACTCATTCCAGTTACACTGACTCTGACAGGCGCAGTTCAGAGCACATGCTCTCCGACAAGGAGATTGAACAGACTCACACTCCAGCTCGTTCGTCCTCACCTGTACGGCATGAGAAGCAATATCCTCGACTGCAACAATGTGCGCGTTGGGTTGATATTGTCCGTAGTGTCCTGTAGCGTTGAGTTGAGTCTTTCTGTTTGTCCAAGCTGAGCATTGCATGCTCCAGCTTGAGGGGGAGTGTTAGAGTATTTGGTTGTGCGCCCATTGAGTTGTAACAGGGTAAATGGGTCCTGGAGAAGATCCATTTACCCCATCCATGTGTTTAGTCCCACACCACCTAGTGGTGGGACTTACAGGCTCTGGGAAGGCTATATAAGGAGCCCCAGACCTCCTGTATCCATTGAGAAAGTCAATAGACAAACACGCCTTATTTTGAGGGCTTCTCCCGTGGTTTCATCTCGCTCCTCAAGGAGTAGGGTTCCACGTTAAATCCCGATGAGTTCTTATTGTTCTTATCTTTTTCCATGTTTTGCTTCCGCTTTCTATTTCTTAACAATATGCCTTGACAACTTGTCTTTGGTCACGATTATCCCATGTCATAATAACTAAAGGGAGACTTTAATGCATGTTAGGACCTTCAAATCTGATGCAATCGGAAAAATTCAACGGTGGAAGAAATATAGACGGAAAAGAAATTAGAGGATGAGAGAAGAGAAGATCACGTCGGTTGCCTGGGATTTTGGAAAGGAATCGCAAGATTACGCTAAGGGAGGGAGAGAGAAACCAGAGAGATAAAACTCAAATATCAATTATCATGACCTGTCTAAAAAAATAGCCTATCATCCCTTTATATAGGAGAGATGAGATTACAAAAATAGAAATCCAAATTCAAATTCAAAACTACTTATCCTAATTGACTCTAACCAACTAACTAATTGATTTGAAATAAATTCAAATCTCTAATTGACTCTAACTAACTAAATTGAGATCACACGTGATCTCTTTATTTAAATAAAAATGCGACAATGGAATAAACGTAAATAAAATTAACGGATAAAAATATCAAGCCCTATATTTTAATTTTGTGCTGCATCAATTCTCCTCCGCTTGAAAAATTCGTCTCCTGACGAATTACTTTATCTTCGATGCTTGACAGCTTAATTTCAACGTTCTTGATCACCTTTTGGAAGAATAGGTGTGGGACAAACGGCGGATCCCAGATTTCTTTGGTGAGATATTTGGAGTCGTCAACCCCATGCCGGAAGAACATATGTGGCGCAAAAGGCGGCATCACCACGAACTTTGTCTCCTTATTGCGGTGATCGAAAAATTGATGAGGCATGAACAACATGACCTTCGGAGAACCCATAACAAATGTGTGGCACAAACCTAGGATGAAAGGAGATGTGGGCAATGAACTAACCCATAGGGTCTTTATATAGATGACTCCCACACTCCTATTCCTATTTGGAGAAGGTAGCAGTCTTAATACTTTTTTCCCTGCACCTTTTTTCAAATGTTCTTGCTCCCAAGGGTTGCAGTGCAATTTTTTTACCCTCTTAACTAAAACAATGCCTTCTACATTCCTCCCAACTTTAACCTTTATATAAAAGGTTTTAGAAGGATGAATACCTCTGTAATATTCCCAATCCCTAATTTTATGGGATTGAACCTTCCTTTGAGATAATACAGGGGGCCCGTACGGGACTCTTCCCTCCCCTCGTCTCAGACGGTGCCGAATGCTATTTTTAGGGCTTTGTTTTCTTTGCCATTGGCGTGATTGAAGGTGACACACATGAAGGCGGCGCAAATTGCGGCGGCATCGATCTTGGTCGAGTTGGGATTGGCGGTGATGGCGACGGCCATGCCTCAAGCGCGCACGGTGGTGGTGGAAGATCGAGCATGAGCGATGGTGCCATCCGTGGTGCCGACGATGGAGGCTCCACTCAAGGGGCCTAGTGATCGTATGGGGCCGCATGTCGCTGCTCCAGCGATGGGGTGTGTGAAAAACAAACCAATGACGAAGGCTATGTAGAACCCCACAACCGTGATGGTAGGTTCGGCTTGAAATGTTGGTGTGCGGGCCTTGAAAGGAGTCGTGCGCGCCTTGCGGGGTTGATAATGGGTCTGCAACGACGTCGACGGCAGGGGATGAAACACCATCGTTGTCCACGACGGTGACTTCCGCGGAGGCAACACACATGTGGCGCACGAACTGCTTGCGTGGCGTGAACACCCTAAGGGTAACCCCTTGGCTGGCGGGGGTGTCGGTTACCCCTCAATCGTCGCCTGCAGATCGGAAAACAACAGGGAAAGGATGACAGAGTTGGGGCTGAACTACCGATAGTCATTGGTGGCGGTGGTGGTGTCGCAGGAGCTTCCAGGACAGCAGCCTTGGCCCCAGAAAATTTGATGTTTTCGTAATCTTGATCCACACTTTCATCAAATATTAGGCCCGTATCGTCATCGTATTATAGTACACGAGTAGAATCCATAAAATCCACTTCCGGACTGAAAATAGTTTCATTTTCTTGGTCAACAACAGGTTGTACAAACAGCTTCTGTGATCTGAATTTTGTCGTCGACGGGCGATTCTTCCTTGATTTGTGCGTCCAACCATGCTTGGACTTTCATGGATGCTATAATAAGTTTCTTGAAATTCCTCGAACGCGAGCGTGAATGCGAGCCGTGGGAGAGACGACTAAGAACGAATTGCATCCTCCAATACTCGATAAGATCGTCGAATCGTAGGAACGATTCAGTTGCCATGCTCTCATACCACTTGACGCAATCGGCAAAATTCAACGGTGGAAGAAATATAGACGGAGAAGAAATTAGAGGATAAGAGAAGAGAAGATCACGCCGGCTGTGTAGATTTTGGAAATGAATCGCAAGATTGCGCTAAGGGAGGGAGAAAGAAACCAGAGAGATAAAACTCAAATTTCAATTATCATGACCTGTCTAAAAACAATAGCCTATCATCCCTTTACATAGGAGAGATGAGATTACAAAAATAGAAATTCAAATTCAAATTCAAAACTACTTATCCTAATTGACTCTAACCAACTAACTAATTGATTTGAAATAAATTCAAATCTCTAATCGACTCTAACTAACTAAATTGAGATCACACGTGATCTCTTTATTTAAATAAAAATGTGACAATGGAATAAACGTAAATAAAATTAACGGATAAAAGTATCAAGCCCTATATTTTAATTTTGTGCTGCATCAATTCTCCTCCGCTTGAAAAAATCGTCACTGACGAATTACTTTATCTTCGATGCTTGACGGCTTAATTTCAACGTTCTTGATCACCTTTTGGAAAAATAGGTGTGGGGCAAACGGCGGATCTCAGATTTCTTTGGTGAGATATTTGGAGTCGTCAACCCCATGCTGGAAGAACATATGTGGCGCAAAAGGCGGCATCTCCACGAACTTTGTCTTCTTACTGCGGTGATCGAAAAATTGATGAGGCATGAACAACATGGCCTTCGAAGAACCCATAACAAATGTGTGGCACAAACCTATGATGAGAGGAGATGTGGGCAATGAACTCACCCATAGGGTCCTTATATAGATGACTCCTACACTCCTATTCCTATTTGGAAAAGGTAGCAGTCTTAATACTTTTTTCCCTGCACCTTTTTTCAAATGTTCTTGCTCCCAAGGGTTGCAGTGTAATTTTTTTACCCTCTTAACTATAACAATGCCTTCTACATTCCTCCCAACTTTAACCTTTATATAAAAGGTTATAGAAGGATGAATACGTCTGTAATTTTCCCAGCAATATTTTCAATCCCTAATTTTATGGGATTGAACCTTCCTTTGAGATAATACAGGGGGCCCGTACGGGACTCCTCCCTCCCCTCGTCTCAGACGGCGCCGAATGCTATTTTTAGGGCTTCGTTTTCTTTGCCATTGGCGTGATTGAAGGAGACACACATAAAGGCGGCGCAAATTGCGGCAGCATCGATCTTGGTCGAGTTGGGACTGACGGTGATGGCGACGGCCATGCCTCAAGCGCGCACAGTGGTGGTGGAAGATCGAGCGTGAGCGATGGTGCCATCCGTGGTGCCGACGATGGAGGCTCCAGTCAAGGGGCCTCGTGATCGTATGGGGCCGCATGTCGCTGTTCCAGCGGTGGGGTGTGTGAAAAACGAACCAACGACGAAGGCTATGTAGAACCCCACAACTGTGATGGTAGGTTCGGCTTGAAATGTTGGTGTGAGGGCCTTGAAGGAGTCGTGCACGCCTCGCGGGGTTGGTAATGGGTCTGCAACGGCGTCGACGGCAGGGGATGAAACACACCATCGTTGGCCACGGCGGTGACTTTCGCGGAGGCAACACACATGTGGCGCACGAACTGCTTGCGTGGCGTGAACACCCTGAGGGTAACCCCTTGGCTGGCGGAGGTGTCGGCTACCCCTCAATCGTCGCCTGCAGACCGGAAAACCACAGGGAAGGGATGACGGAGTTGGGGCTGAACTGCCGATAGTCATTGGTGGCGGTGGTCGTGTCGCAGGAGCTTCCAAGACAGCAGCCTCGGCCCCAGAAAATTTGATGTTTTCATAATCTTGATCCGCACTTTCATCAAATATTGGGCCTGTATCATCATCGTATTGTTGTACACGAGTAGAATCCATAAAATCCACTTCCGGACTGAAAATAGTTTCATTTTCTTGGTCAAAAACGGGTTGTACAATAGCTTCTGTGATCTGAATTTTGATTCTTCCTTGATTTGCGCGTCCAACCATGCTTGGACTTTCATGGATGCTATAATACGTTTCTTGAACTTCCTCGAACGCGAGCGTGATTGCGAGCCGTGGGAGAGACGACTAAAAACGAATTGCATCATCCAATACTCGATAGGATCGTCGAATCGTAGGAACGATTCAGTTGCCATGCTCTGATACCATTTGACGCAATCGGAAAAATTCAACGGTGGAAGAAATAAAGACGGAGAAGAAATTAGAGGATGAGAGAAGATCATGCCAGCTGCATGGGATTTTGGAAAGGAATCGCAAGATTGCGCTAAGGGAGGGAGAGAGAAACCAGAGAGATAAAACTCAAATTTCAATTATCATGACCTGTCTAAGAACAATAGCCTATCATCCGTTTATATAGGAGAGATGAGATTACAAAAATAGAAATCCAAATTCAAATTCAAAACTACTTATCCTAATTGACTCTAACCAACTAACTAATTGATTTGAAATAAATTCAAATCTCTAATCGACTCTAACTAACTAAATTGAGATCACATGTAATCTCTTTATTTAAATAAAAATGCGACAATTGAATAAACGTAAATAAAATTAACGGATAAAAATATCAAGCCCTATATTTTAATTTTGTGTTACATCAAAATCCCAAATAAAATTGTAATCTAGCTTTGTAGGCCCATCATACCATGAAGTTTCTATCTCTCCACACCAACGGTCTATGCTACGTGTAGGTCCATCGACATTGCTAACTTCATCTGTTGCATAATGACCCGCATGTGTTGATCAAAGAACTCCAAGTGGAAGGTAGGCAAACCAGTATCTTCCATCCAATACTTAAAAACCATCGCATGATGATCTGTCTCCAGTGCAAACAAACTTGGGAAACAAGTCGCCAACATCCCCCCTTCAAACCAGTCATCTGTCTAGAAGGTAGAAGTGCATTTATCCCCGAGGATGAGTCAGAAAAGTAAAAGAAGATGAGGCAAGATATTGCAAATTTGATCCAAGAAAGCTGAGGTAAGGATATGTAGTCGTTGGACCATGGTCCGTTGATCGTATATGCAATAGATACAACGTATTAATCTGCAGCACACGTCATCACTATCTCCCTGGATCCCTACCACACATTTCAGTAGTAAAGCTCTATTCATAGTTTCCAAGTGCGGAATACCAAGACCTCCATCCACCTTCGGGAGAGTGGTAGTTTACCACTCAAGTAGGTAAATTCCCAATGTGTTCTGTCCAGATATGCCCCCAAAAAATCTCCCCATGATCATTTCCAAGCGATGATGTATCCCGACTGACAATAGTCTAGAAGACATGAAAAAACAGAGGTCGTCGTGAGCGTCAACTTCACAATGACTAATTGTTCACCACATGATAGTATAGATACATTCTTCTCTAACTTCAGTTCCATTTTTTTTATAATTGGTTGTCTAACAACCACAAAGGGGCAGACCCAAGTATCAATTCGAAAGTGAATCACAAGCACTGTCCAACTCCACATTGCAGCCCAACGCATCAGAATTTGAGAGACCAAAGGGGACACAATAGACTTGCTCATGTTGAGCCTCAGATCAGAAAGGTCATTGAAAATGCCAATCACAATGGCCATTTCAATTGCCTCCTCCTTGCCCCCCTCAATAAAGAAGGTGGTATCATCCGTGTATCGCAAGATGTGAATAGAGAAGTCATTAATGGAATACCCACTGAGATTCCTCTGTGAACCCCTTGCTTAACCATGCATACAAGAACATCGACTACCAGAACAAAAAACATGGGTGCTAAAGGACAACCCTGACGAACTCCCCAATTTGGCTGGAAGAACCCCCCTCAAGGTGCCCGTTCACAAGTACCGAATAAGATGCAGTGGTGAAGCACCTTTCATCCACGAAGTCCAAATGCCTGGGAAGCCGTGCCTCAGAGAGCTGACCATATAAACTAATGGTTCATGTTATCACGAGCTATATAGAAATCTATTTTCCCTAGTAACCCACATGTCCTTTGTCTTTTCCAATCATCCGCAATCTTCATGGCTATAGCTAAACTGTCCCCTTTATGCTCCCAGGGATGAAGGCAGACTGCATACGGGAAACAAGATAATCTAATATGCCACTTAGCATGTTGGCCAAAACTTTGGCAAGCACAAGGTAAATAGTATTTGATATCGAGATGGGATGAAAATCTTTGATTTTTGACGACACCTTCTTCTTTGGGAGTAGCAATAAAAGCCACATGTTGATATTATCAAAATTGGCACTGCCATCCCCCACTACATCCCAAAACCTGCGTAGAAAAAGACATGGATATTCATTCTTGGTGCTCCAGTAGTGTTTAGCCGCTTTCACCTCTTTACGCTCTGACGGTCTCATTAGTTGAGCACTTTGCGAATCGAAAATTGGAGATTCCCTCGTGCCTGTCCATCTCAATGGTCAATTCCTCCTTCCAGAGATTCAACGAAAGTAGTCTATCAGTGCTCTTCCCATTGCATATTCACCTTCCACGTGCAAGTCATCCACCTCCACGGTGTGGATCAAGTTGTTCCTATACCTTCTGCTAGTGATCATATGAAAAAAAATTGAGTTTGCATCCCCTCCTTGATCTAATCTGCCAAGATCTCTGCTTCCATTCTACCACCTGCTTCTTATACTCTTCCATGACAATCTGCTGGCAGCTTGCCCTTTCCTCTAGTTCCGTCGCAGACAGATATTAAATCTTCCATTTTGTTAGATCTTCCGCTTTTAGATTCAACAATGGCTCGTCAACTCCTCTGTGATTCTAGCAATTCCTTTTCGCAAGTACAAAGATGCCTACACAATGCAACCAATTCCTGAACCAACCTCGAAACTGTTGATCTCGTGTATTAGACTGATGCTTACTGCTTTGCAATTAGATCTCTAAAATCCTCCTCCTAAGACCACGATGTCTTGAATCTAAAGAAGGAATGAGGCGTAATCCCCTCTCCAAAGTCCAATACTATTGGTGTGATTCAATCTCAATCGGGAACGAGAAGAAGCGTTTGTCGGGGAAAGACCTCCAACAGCTCAACTGAACACATGAAGCAGTCCGTCGTGTTCCCAAGTTTCTCCAAGTATAGTAGATGACAGTCGCATCAAAAACCTTCAACTGTAAATCACTCACCAGTTCCAAGAAATTACTAGACCTCGAGTACTGACCCCCTCAAACACAAGGACAGTCATAGGAGAGGAGTGTAACATTGTAATCTCCCCAAACGAGCCATACCATAGTCGATAATCTAAATCTCTGACCTCACGAATTTCAATCCACATCAAAGCTCATGGAGACAGCATGATGGTTCATACACAAATAATACAACCAACAGAGAATCTGTTTGTCTAACATTAAACATGACTGATTGTGCAAATCTATCAGTGAAGTCAAAGAGAGAGGAGTAGACACCGCCCTTCCAAGCAATAACAGCCCCTTCAATACTGCCCACCGAAGAGAGAGGAGTAGACACCACCCTTCCAAGCAATAACAGCCCCTTCAATACTGCCCACCGCATCAAAGCTCTGAAGCCAGATAAAAGTAGGTATGCCTAAGACTTCTATAATAAATCAGTCCAGCCAGGTATCTTTCTCTTATAACAATATTGTCTCCATGACATCCCCTCAATAATGAGCATATAGACCTTTACTTCTTTGGGATCCCAACCCATGACATTATATGTAAGTATTTTCATAAAGAAACTCGGATAGGCCATGTGGTTGAAACCACCTCAGTTACACAGGAAGACCACACTACCCTGTACGAAGTCTGACATATATTGATATGTTAAAAGGTCGCAAAGATAGAGATTATTAATCAAGAAGAATCTTAACATTGGACCATTGGCTCCCTATGAATGGCAGGTTTGGTGATATTTTGTTACTGCAAGAAACAAAGATGAGTGTGTAGTATGATTTATTGTGGAAGTCTCTTGGGCTGCAACGTATTTCGAATTTTTCTACTCTAGATGTGGTGGGTAGCGCGTGTGGGAATACAATCGCATGGAATTGTGACTTGTTTGGCTTGTTATTTATGAAAGTAGGAAGATTCGTACAATCCATCGAGCTTTTTAATAAGCGGTGGGTTCTAGAATGGTTGTGCCATGTGTTTATGGGCCAATAGAACTATCGTTAAGAACAAAGCTTTTGGTTGAAATGCATAAGGTGAGGGAGCTTTTCCCAGAGGATGAGTGGATTATTGGTGGAGATTTTAATGTCACACTCCTCTCTTTTAAAAGACCAAACATGAGGGGAGGACAGGATCTGGTACCATATAATTTTACAGAGATGAGGATTTGCAGCTAGATGTGTTGGATATGGCCGAAACTTCGTACAAGAGGAGAAACTCATGTTCACTTTGTAGGATCAATTCTTAGTATCATGTGAGCTCGTGCAGGACTTTCTTCTTAAAAGTGTTTTGTTTCGTCCAAGTTTCTAGTCAGATCCCAGCCCTATGGTCTGGGACTCAAGGGAGGGGACTCCACTATGATCATCCTCCATATTTAAGAGGTCTTGGTTAATAGAGGAGGGGTTCAGAGATCTCGCTAACGCATTGGAGATCCATGATGGGGAAGGGTCGACGACCACTCAACTTGCACAGAAGTTGATTAGCTTGACAAAGAGGCTGTGTTTATACAAAAAGGAGGTGAAGGCAGCACGGCAGGATATTTGCGCACAAGCAAAGGCTGAGAACGAGAGATTGGATAAGGTGGAGCATTCTAAGGATTTGACCTTGCCCAGAATTGAAGGAAAGAACAGGGCATCATAAAATTATCACGGCTGAGAACACAAAAAGGGTGATAGAATGGAAATTGACATCCAGACAGAGATAAATCAAGGAGGGGGGTGCTAATATGAAACTCCTTCATGCAGTTGCCATGGGAGGTGAAGGTGTAATTTTATTTGTCCAATGGATGTGGGGAACTCTTACAAGGAAAGGGGGAAAGGAGATTAGGAGACTCTTGGTGAACTACTTCCAAATCATCTCCATAAGAGTGGAATCTGGGCAGTGGAATTGGATGGGGACAGGTTCACCCAACCTTCCAGTTGAGCAGTGTACCCCTTCGGTCAGATCGTTTGGGAGGGATTAGGTGAAGTTGGTGTGGATCGGAGCTAAATGTGGAGGGGGCCCAAGCCCTAATGATTTCCCAATTTTCTTCTATCAAGAGTTTTGGGAGGTGGTTGAGGATGATGTAGTGGTTATGTTGGAGGATGTTTAGCCACGAAAACACTGGTTTGAATAGACTCAATAGAGCACTCATTTTTCTACTGTTGAAGGAGGTTTCACTATAGGCAAAAGATTTTCGTCCCATTGCTCTCGCTAATAACATTTACTTAGTGATTGCCAAGATTCTAGAGGACAAACTCGGTGAGGTCCTAGAGGACTTAGTCTCTCTGCTCCAATCAACCTTCATTCCAGATAGACAAGTTGAGGAATTTGGGTTGTGGCCTTTGAGATTGTTGATTGGCGAAGGAGGCAGACTCGTAATGTGCTATGGAAGGTCGATTTCTCAAAGGCTTATGATATCGTGGATTGCTGCTTTTTGTAGTCGCCAAGAGAGGATTCCCCTACATGGATTTCTTGGGTGAATAGATGTATCACCATTGCTTCCATTTCTATTTTGGTGAATAGGTGACATGAGTCTGGTTTTTCAGCCACAGAGGCGAGTTAGGCAATGGTGTCCTCTGGCGCACCTCCTTTTTGTTTTGGCTGCAGATGTGCTCCCACGCATGATGAATCAAGTGGGGTTACATTATCGCATAACATGATACTCTATTGGGGATATTTCCACTCTAGCTCTCCAAGATGACACTATTTGTTTCATTGAGGGGGGAGTAGAGTAGGTGAGGGGAATAACGGTAATGTTGGAGATTTTTGGGCAGCATCAGGGCTGGAGGTCAATATAGAAAAATTGTATATGGTCCCATTTGGTTTTATTGGAGTATAAGTTGTATGCGCCTATTGTGTTGTAGCAGGGTAAATGGATCCTGGAGAAGATCCATTTACCCCATCATGTGTTTAGTCCCATACCACCCAATGGTGGGACTTGGAGGCTCTGGGAAGGCTATATAAGGAGCCCCAGACCTCCTGTACTCATTGAGAAAGTAAATAGAAAAAACATGCCCCTTAGAGGGCTTCTCCCGTGGTTTCATCCCGCTCCTCACGGAGTAGGGTTCCACGTTAAAATCCCGTGTTCTTATTGTTTCTTTATTTTTTCCATGTTCGCTTCCGCATTCTTCATATTTTATAACATGGTATCAGAGCGGGTTCGTTTTTCGGTATTTTTATGTTCATTATTTATCTCTTCGGAGATCGATTGTTTCTTGAAGATTGATCGCAAAGAGTTTTTTTTAGTCCAATTCTAGGGTTCCCATCTGGAACCCTAATTTATGTCCTCATTCATGTCGGGCGAAAGGCTCCCAGATGGTGAGATTTTTAATTCTGCAGCCACAGGCCGTTGCCCTAAACAGCCCCTCAGGCCGCAAGCATCACGTGAGCCCAGGCGGCGCATGATCGATCTCCAGGCGTTGGTCTCGGCGGCGCATGATCGATCTCCCCTTTCAGCGTTGCTCCCAGACGGAGCCTCGTCCCAGCGCACCCCTCGCGCAGGCGGCGCGAGGCCGTTCCATGCTCCCGCGTCAGGCGTCCCCTCCAGCAAAGCTCCATGCGTGTGCTCCTATCCTGACCGATGCTCCAGGGGGTGCCCTCGATTGGCCGCACGGCTTCAGGCGGCGGCACCCCACTGCACAGTTCCATGTCCCCAGTCCCCAGGCGGAGGAGATCCCAACGCCTTTCGCAATCATGCCTCCATCAACGGCGATCTGGATTCGTACGACGATCAAGATACGCATAACACCTGTGGACTCGCCGCCTAGCGATCCAGGCGTGCAACCCCTCTCTCCAGAAGCAACATCGTCAAAGGCCCCTCTCATCTCTCCCACGCAGGGGCGGCGGCATTCTTATCAGGGGCATATGCGAGAGAGAGAGAGAGGGTTCCCACTAGGGCCCCGTGGCCTTTCTTTAAAAAAATTGTTTCCTTGTCATTATGCGGGCCAAATGGGCCTGCCGTGTATTAAAAAAAGGAGAGCCATGAGATGGTTTGGGCTCCCTATGGTCGAGATTTGTTAAAAAAAAGGCAACGGGGGAGGAGTATTCAGGCCCAAGTGGGGATGCCTTGCATAAAAAAAAGGAAGAAGAAAAGAGTTTATTTTAAAAAATGAGAGAAGATAGCTTTTTAAAAAAGAGAGAAAAAAAGAGGCGCGTACAAGGAAAAAGCCGTACGCCAAGCAAAAAAAATGCAAAAGCCGTAAAAAAATGATAAAACGGCTTTAAAAGGAAAACTATTTTCAAAAAAAAATGTGGACGGCTTAAAAAAATGAAAAGCCGCATGTTCATGTTTTTTCCCCATTCTATCTTGTCTTCTCCCAACTTGGTCGACATCCATGTTTTCCGACAAGTATGGGAGAAAGGGGGAGTATATATGTAGAGTCACAGGTCTTGTGCTCCAGATTCAGATGTTAGATGCATATTTCCAGACCAGCCAGTTTTTCAGACTCTACAATTCGGTTTCAGACTCGACGATTGTCTTCCGAGTCCTTCAGTTTCAGACACGCACGAGTGTGCGGTCATTTTCAGATGAGCATATGTTGCCATCATTGTCAGAGGTCCCCATCATTCTTGTTGTTGTTCGGCCAGAGTCTTCATGTGAGCCATAGGGACTCCAGAGCAGAGGATCATTCCCTATGCCATTGAGGGCAAGGGTTTTCATGTGGTATCATAGGTACACCGGAGCAGTGCACCATTCTCTGAGCCAGATGGGAGAGACCCAGTTCTCCGACGAGGAGACTTCAGGCGCAAGTTCAGACTCGATGGTCAGATTCCGAGTCTTCAGTTGACTTACACTCCAGTCCGTTCGTTCTCCTCACCTGCACGGCATGAGAAGTACCGTCCTCGACTACAGCAATGTGCGCGTTGGGTTGATATTGTCCGTAGTGTCCTGTAGCGTTGAGTTGAGTTTCTTTCTGTTTGTCCAAGCTGAACATTGCATGCTCCAGCTTGAGGGGGAGTGTTGGAGTATAAGTTGTATGCGCCTACTGTGTTGTAGCAGGGTAAATGGATCCTGGAGAAGATCCATTTACCCCATCAAGTGTTTAGTCCCATACCGCCCAATGGTGGGACTTGGAGGCTCTGGGAAGGCTATATAAGGAGCCCCAGACCTCCTGTACTCATTGAGAAAGTGAATAGAAAAACACGCCCCTTAGAGGGCTTCTCCCGTGGTTTCATCCCGCTCCTCACGGAGTAGGGTTCCACGTTAAAATCCCGCGTTCTTATTGTTTCTTTATTTTTTCCATGTTCGCTTCCGCATTCTTCATATTTTATAACAGGTTTGTCTAAGGAGGAGGCTTTCGAGTGTGGCAGGGAGTTGGGGAGTTCTTGTGGCACATTGGTGATTTACTACCTTGGGCTACCGCTTTGTGGTGGTCGTCTTCTCTTGTTAGATTGACTACATGTGATCAAAAAGTTGGAATGGAAACTGACAGGTTGGAAGGGATCGTTATTATCACATGGTGGACATCTCATTTTGATGAAGGTCGTGCTTGTCAGCATACCAGTGTTCTTCATGTCAACTAGATTGCATGTGGGGATACACCATCGATTGGAGATAATTATGATGAGGTTCTTCTGGGGGAGGACAAATAAAAGTGGATCAGGGATGCATCTTGTTGACTAAGAGAGACTTACACCTGCTAAGGACGAGGGAGGGCTAGGCGTGCCATGGCTGGAAAAAAAGAACCAAGCCTTGTTTTTAAAGTGGATTGCAGGAATCTGGGTGACATTGAGGGTATTTATTGCAGAATCCGAAGAATCTATGAAATTCGTGTGTAGGTTTCAGTGAATATCCGTCCATTGCATTATGAATATGCCTTTTGGAAGGGTATCTATATCGTTTTACCCAAATAGCCTCGTTACTTGCGATTGATGTTAGGTCACGGATGCAACTTTGCTTTTTAAACAGATAACTGAACTGGTGGTGAGACCTTGGCTTCACGTTTCCCGTGCATCTATGCTATGGCAATGAAGAAGGGTGCACTCGTGTCTGACGTACGGTTAGATGGTGTATGGTTGCCTATTTTTGTTGTGGATTTTTTGGTACAACGTTACTAAGATTTCATTGGGTTAATTGAAATGATCAAACCACTCGACGACATGTTGATCAAGATCATTGGATCTAGAGAGGAGATTTCTCGATAAAGAAGGCATACAATGTCATGATTAGCAGGCACGATTCATCCTTCAAGAAGATGATTAGAGATCGCAGAATGATTTGGGACATGAAAATCCCATCTCATGCCCAGGTATTCATGTCACTAGAGATGATGGTCTAGAATATTCCGTAATGATAATTGCTCTTGTACTCTTTATGGTTCAGGTAAAGGATAAGGGCAGAAATAGTGTTGGAGTGGTTGTTCACAAAGATTTGAAGAATAGTGTGGTTGAGGTGCAAAGATTCAGGGATCGGAATATTTTACTAAAATTGGTGCTCGAAAAAGAATTTCTAATATCATCTTAGTTTATGCGTCGTAAATTGGTTTAGATGAAAGGACTAAACAAGCTTTTTGAGAAGATTTGGATAAGATTATGCAAGGAATCTCACAAAGAGAGATGATTTGCCTAGGTGGATATCTTAATGGATACGTGGGAAATGATGCTTTAAAGTATGCTAGTGTTCATGGAGGCCATAGCTTCGGGGATAAAAATAAGGATGGAAATATCATTTTGGATTCTGTAATAGCTTATGATCTATTCATAGCAAACACTCTATTCAGGAAGAGAGGGGAGCATTAAATTACTTATAAGAGTGGTCCGACTAGAGCATTAAATTACTTATAGATTGCTTTACATTGAGGAGAAGAGATCGGTTGAGTTGCAAAATAAACATCACTTACCAGTCATGGATGTACAAATAACAGGGCTACTAAAGAAAAGGAGGGTTTTCAATATCACTAGAACTAGATGGTGGAATCTCCAATTAAAGCAATCAAACTTCAGGGAGAAGGGTTTAGAAGACTTGTCTTGGGATCGTAATGGAAGTGCAAATGCGAGGTGGGAGGTAGTAGCATCTTGTATCTTAAAGGTAGCCAAAGAGATACTAGGTGAGTCAAAGGGAGGAGTCTCAGGCCAAAAGGAGGCTTGGTGGTGGAGTGGAGGGGTGCAAGAGAAGCTCAAAACTAAAAGAGTGCACTTTGAAGCTGTGTCTAAGGATAGTGTTATAAAATATGAAGAATGCGGAAGCGAACATGGAAAAGATAAAGAACAAGAAAGAACGCGGGATTTTAACGTGGAACCCTACTCCGTGAGGAGCGGGATGAAACCACGGGAGAAGCCCTCTAAGGGGCGTGTTTCTCTATTGATTTTCTCAATGAGTACAGGAGGTCTGGGGCTCCTTATATAGCCTTCCCAGAGCCTCCAAGTCCCACCGTTGGTCCATGTGGGACTAAACACATGATGGGGGTAAATGGATCTTCTCCAGGATTCATTTACCCTGTTACAACATAAAGGGCGCACAACCAAATACTCTAACACTCCCCCTCAAGCTGGAGCATGCAATGCTCAGCTTGGACAAACAGAAAGAAATTCAACTCAACTCTACAGGACACTACGGACAATATCAACCCAACGCGCACATGCTGCAGTCGAGGACGTTGCTTCTCATGCCGTGCAGGTGAGGAGGACGAACGGGCTGGAGTGTGAGTCAACTGAAGACTCGGAATCTGACCGTCGAGTCTGAACTTGCGCCTGAAGTCTCCTCGTCGGAGAACTGGGTCTCTCCCATCTGGCTCAGAGAATGGTGCACTGCTCTGGTGTACCTATGATACCACATGAAAACCCTTGCCAACATATGGCATAGGGAATGGTCCTCTGCTCTGGAGTCCCTATGGCTCACATGAAAACTCTGGCCTGACAATTAGAAGAATGATGGGGACCTCTGACAATGATGGCAACATATGCTCATCTGACAATGACCGCATACTCATGCGTGTCTGAAACTGGAGACTCGGAAGACAATCGTCGAGTCTGAACCTGAATCTGAACCGTAGAGTCTGGAATCTGATCGGTCTGGAAATCTGAATATGCATCTGGAATACAAGACCTGTGACTCTACATATACTCCCCCTTTCTCCCATACTTGTCGGAAAATGAACATCGACAAAGTTGGGAGAAGACAAGATAGGGGGTAAACAACAAGAACATGAAACTTGCGGCTTTTGTCATTTTTTTTAGCCGTCATTTTTTCTCTTTTTTTTCTTCTTTTTTTTGCATATATTTTTTTTAAGCCGTTCTCATTTTTTTTTTCGGCTTTTGCTTTGCACATTTTTTTTTGAAAATGCGTACGGCTTTTTCCATGTACGCGCCTCTTTTTTTTTGAAATGCGTACGGTTTTTTTTTTGTACGCGACCTTTTTTTTTCTTTTTTTTTAAAAAAATCAGCCCACATGGGCCCAAACATATTGCAGCCGCCCTCTCCTTTTTTTTTCTTCTTCTCCTCTCTCTCTCTCTTTTGTTTTTTTTTTAAACAATACACGGCTCAAGGGCCCAATAAACAGACAGAAACCTTTTTTTTTTTTAGAGACTGGGCTCCCCATCGATTTTTTTTTAAAGCTATTTGCGGCTATTTAGGGTTCCTTCATGGGAACCCTTTTCTCAAACCCTGCCGCCCCGATGGGGGTCCCCTCCACCATACGCCGCCACCCCGATGGGAGGGGACCTTGCTGCTGCCGCCGATGAAGATCTGGAGCACGAGGGATGAGGCCGGGGCTCTACGTCCTGCGCAAGGGGTCTTCAGCCCGCGCTTGGGGTTTGCGACGCTGGCACACATCACGCGAAAGGGGAGAGGGGCTGGGGTCGTGAGGGCGCCGCATGGAGATTGAGTAGAGGTGCGGCACCGGCGAAGGAGTCACTGCCTGGAGAAGTGCTTGCGCGCGGAGAAGGCGTCGGGGAGTCAGCAGCCGCCAGATGCACGATGGTGAGGTGCTTGCGCGCGGGGTTGCGCCGCCCCTGGAGGCTTCTTGTTGCCTGGACTGGGAGCCCCTCCTGGGCTTCGCAGCGGAGATGCCTCACGCGTCGCCTACGTGTGGAGAGGAGGGCTGGGGGGTTGTTGGGGATCTCGCTGCCGCAAGATGCGGAGCCCTTGTGGCTCCTTTGTCGATGGAAAGATGAACGCCTGGGCCTGCCTGGTGGCCTGCAAAGAAGGTTGGAATCGCAGGAGCACAAGGCGATGCTCCCAGCCTGCATCAACTCCTGGATGCCTCCGTGTGGAGATCTGAATCACTGCTTCACCGTGACTGGAAGATCGGTCTCAGCGTGAGAGAACACGAAATCAGATCTAGGGTTTTATCTAAACCCTAGAACGAAAACCTTGAATGATCAACGAACAACAATCCGAAATTTGGAACTTGATGAATCGAACAATACTCCAACTTTAATCAAACAATCGGAAAACTGAATTGAATCTCGGAAAAAAAAATATCCTCAAGAACAAATCCTCAAGGATCGAATCCGCTCTGATACCATGTTATAAAATATGAAGAATGCGGAAGCGAACATGGAAAAGATAAAGAACAAGAAAGAACGCGGGATTTTAACGTGGAACCCTACTCCGTGAGGAGCGGGATGAAACCACGGGAGAAGCCCTCTAAGGGGCGTGTTTCTCTATTGATTTTCTCAATGAGTACAGGAGGTCTGGGGCTCCTTATATAGCCTTCCCAGAGCCTCCAAGTCCCACCGTTGGTCCATGTGGGACTAAACACATGATGGGGGTAAATGGATCTTCTCCAGGATCCATTTACCCTGTTACAACATAAAGGGCGCACAACCAAATACTCTAACAGATAGAACAAAGGAAATTACCACAAACTACAAAATAGTGAAAAAGGAAGCAAAGAAGGTTGTAAGCGAAGCTAAGTCAAAAGCTTATGCAGTTTTGTACAAAAATCTCTGTAGAGATAGTTTCTAATATTATTATATATTTCTGTACCTTGTTTCTATTTCTCTTTTCTATTTAGACATCCATGTAATTTACCCTGAAGGCCTCTCCCTATATAAGAGAGCCTAGGGTTTTCCTATGAAATATAACGAAGACTCCTCTCTTCTAACATGGTATCAGAGCCGCCCTAGGGCTCTTCTCCCTTCCCCACCCGTCGCCCCTTCTCTTCTCTTTCCCTCTCATCTCGCCAGCGGCTCCCTCCAGCGCCCGGCGCTCCTCCGACAGCCCCGCGGCCACAGCCGCTCCCTCCAGCGGCCACCTGCCGCACAGCGGCCCCCAGCCGCTGCCTCCTGCGGGCCAGCCGCACCTTCCAGCGGCGCCCACAGACTCAGCGGCACCTCCTCTTGCCGCCTACAGCCCCCGGAGCCCCAGCGGCAACCCTCCTTGCCGCCTACAGCTGCCTTAGCGGCACCTATAACCCCAGCGGCACCTCCCATCTGCCGCTGTAGGGTTCCAGTGGCCTCAAGCAGTCCATAGGCGTTGTTCTCGGGACATTTCAAGGGCTGTACTCTTCATTGGAGGCGTGCCCTAGACCTCTCTTCCTCCGATTTATGGATTTGAGTGCGTAAAAGTCTACACACGTACTCAAATCCGATGCAGTTGGTGTAGACAGTCATCACATTGTCTATTCTCCCTTCGTCTTCTTCAGGCAGCATTATGTCAGAATCGAAAGTCGATTTGCCCTCCACCGGCGCATTCAAAGGTCCGACGCCGATAGTGAAGATGGACGGGTCTAACTATGAGTTATGGGCCATGCAGTTCATGAGCCTCATGAAATCAAACGGTAAGAAACACATTCTTACCGAAGATGAGCCTGCGGA
Organism: Ottelia alismoides; assembly: GCA_037367405.1. Classification (NCBI taxonomy): domain Eukaryota; kingdom Viridiplantae; phylum Streptophyta; class Magnoliopsida; order Alismatales; family Hydrocharitaceae; genus Ottelia; species Ottelia alismoides. The sequence continues at coordinate 241,665 of JAZKJV010000404.1, forward strand.
GAAGACAGGGATCTATGCCTCATGGGAGGCCGACGATGCTTACGCAAAAGTATGGTTGTCTGGTACGCTGACGATGGAGATAGCAAACGATGTTCTCCATCAGCCCACTGCTAAGGCAATGTGGGACATTCTTGCTACTACGTATTCGCAGGTGCGAAATGAGACAAAGATGTTGCAGCTTCAGCATGACATCTTTACGACGAAGCAGGCCGGCAGACCTCTCCATTCTTTATACACATCCCTAAGAGGGATGTTCGAGAAGCTATACAGTACCATTCCTCTGACTGCTACTCCAGAGCAGCAGAAGACGTTCCGGAATGCCACCATGGTGGGTGTTCTACTTGCTGCCCTCGATCCTGAGTATGATGCTGCACGGTCACAGATCTTAGCAGATGCAGTCATTCCTCCGGTGGAGGATGTCTACAGGAGGCTCAGTCGTATCCCAGTTCCCTCCAGCTCATCTACTCCACCCCCATCTGCGATGGCAGCTTCGCGTGGGAGAGGTGGACCACCTTCTTGGCGTGGTCGTGGACGTGGCCGTGGCTCTCAAGGAAGAGGCGATCGAGTCAGTCAGACGTGCTCATATTGTCACAGATCTGGACACTCGGAGGAGACATGCTACTCAAAGCATGGGTTCCCAGCATCGGCACGGGTTGCTGAGCATTCACAGTCTCCATTACCGTCTACTGCAGATCATAGATTTGACGAACTCGTAGCCCGTCTTCGTGATATTATGCCACAGTCTTCTGGTGATTCATCTGGTGGCTCGTCAGATATTGCTGCCACAGCCTCAGCCAGTTCATCTGCTGCAGCCAGTTCCTCAGGTAGATCATCAGCCTTCATACCTTCACATGATATATCTGACTGGGTTATAGATTCCGGAGCTACACATCATCTGTGTCGAGATAGAGGTAGACTACAGGCCTACAGGCCTATTCCTCCAGGTCGCTCAGTACAGATAGCAGATGGTTCCCACTCACCCCTTGTTGGCCAGGGGGAGGTTTTCTTATCCTCCACTATGCAGCTACAGAATGTTTTATATGCCCCTGAGTTCTCACTGAATTTATTATCTATTAGTCAGATTACCAAGGATTTGAATTGTCGCGCTATATTTGACCCGTCTTCTCTCATTTTTCAGGACATACTCACGGGCAAGGTGATTGGCTGTGGCTCTGAGCAGAACGGTCTATATCGGCTGGTCCGGGAATCCTATGCTGGCATCTCCACTCACTCTGCTGGACCAGTTTCTCCCTACATTTGGCATCTTCGTTTTGGTCACCTTCCGCTCCAGAAGATGCGCCATCTTCTGCCCCAGATCTCTCCAAGTTCGTCGTTTCGTTGTGAAACATGTCAGTTAGGAAAGCATCACAGGTCGAGCTTTCCAGGTCGTCAGAGTCGGAGCAGTAGCTCCCCTTTTGAGTTGTTACATATAGATATATGGGGTCCGAGTCGTGTGCCCGATCACCAGGGGCACAGGTTCTATCTTGTGGTAGTAGATGACTTTTCTCGTGTCTCTTGGGTTTTTCTTCTGAAGAATAAGTCTGAAGCAGGAGATGTTATTAAAAATTTGATTAATGAAGTGCAGAATGTTTTTTCTTCTTCAGTAAAATATGTTCGGACTGATAATGCCCTGGAATTTTGTACACGTTCTCTTTCTCAATTCCTGTCATCGAAGGGTATTATTCATCAAACCACCTGTGCATATACATCCCAACAAAATGGTGTGGCGGAAAGAAAGCATCGCCATCTCTTGGATATCACTCGTACCTTATTGATTCAAAGTTGTGCTCCTATTTCTTTCTGGGGGGATGCTGTCCTTACTGCATGCTATCTGGTCAATAGAATGCCATCCTCTGTCCTTGGAGAGAAGATACCCATTTCTCTTATTTTTTCCAGACAAGGCGCTATTCTCACTACCACCTCGTGTCTTTGGTGCTGTGGCGTTTGTCCATCGTCTATCTCCTGGACTTGACAAACTCTCTCCAAGAGCAGTCAAGTGCGTCTTTGTTGGGTATTCCAGAACACAGAAGGGATACCGGTGTTATGATCCTACTACCAACAGGTACTTTGTTAGTGCGGATGTCACTTTCTTCGAGTCGGTCATGTACTTCTCGCCGGCTGGGGACAGAATGGTACCATCCACCACCGCTGATGATATTTTGGTTCCACCACCACCTACTTGTCTTTCACCTGACTCATCTCCTGTGTCCGTTCCTATGCCAGCACCGCCACCACCACCTCCACCACCACCTCCACCTCCACCCGTTCCACGGCAAATCATTTCACCATTTCCTAACCACTATACGCGTCGGTCAGGTCCTGCTCAGACGACAGCTCAGCCAATCACTACGCCTCAGGTATGTTCAGATGATGTTACTAATGACGGGTCAGGTTCGGTACATATGCAGGATGACTCCTTACAGGTGGACACAGATGATGATCTGGATGTTCCGATTGCTATTCAGAAACAGAGACGACAGTGTGCATCCTATCCACTTGCTTCACAGGTTTCCTTTCACCGACTCACAGGTGATTTCCAGACCTTTGCCACAACTTTGTCTTCCGTGGACATACCACGGACATACCAGGAAGCCTTGAAGAGTGAATGCTGGAGACTAGCTATGGAAGAAGAAATGGGGGCCCTGCAGTCCCGTGGCACATGGTCTTTGGTCCCTGCACCACCTGATGCATCAGTTGTAAGCTGCAAATGGGTCTTTACAGTCAAATATCATGCGGATGGCACATTGGATAGGTACAAAGCACGCTTGGTCGCCCGAGGATTTACACAGACATATGGCGTTGATTACATGGATACATTCTCTCCAGTTGCGAGACACTCGACTCTCCGTATCCTCCTGTCTGTTGCCGTGGTTCGTGACTGGAGCATTTATCAGCTAGACGTCAAGAATGCATTTCTGTACGGGGACTTACAGGAGGAAGTCTACATGCAGCAGCCACCCGGGTTTACTGCTGAGGGGGAGAAGCATATGGTATGTAGACTTCACAAGGCTATATATGGACTTAAACAGAGTCCACGAGCGTGGTTCCAGAAACTGTCCAATCTAATTGAGCACCAGGGATTTAAGAGGTCCAATGCTGACCATTCGTTGTTTGTCCAGAAGTCCTCGGCAGGTACGGTTGTCATAATGGTCTATGTGGATGATATTCTTGTTACAGGAGATGATACTCAGTGCATAGCAAGGGCGAAGGCATTCCTAGGTCGTCAGTTTGTTACAAAGGATCTTGGAACCCTAAGATATTTTCTGGGGTTGGAATTTGCAAGGAATGCACATGGTCTGGTGATGACACAACGGAAGTACATTACTGACTTCCTGGTTGAGACTGGTATGGATGGGTGCAAACCATCTAGCATCCCCATGGATCCCAGCATGAAGTTATATGATGATGATACTGATGAAGTGGATAAGAGGAGATATAGAGAGATGGTGGGAAAGCTCCTCTACATCACCATAACTCGCCCAGACATTCAATTTGCAGTTAGCAGGGTGAGTCAATTTATGGAGCAGCCAAGACAGGTTCACATGGATGCTATACACATGATAACTGAGGTATCTAAAGTCTTCTCCAGGTTCAGGGCTGCTATTTAGAAAGGGCACGGACTTATCTGTCTCAGCATGTGCAGATGCAGATTATGCAGGATGTCCTAAGGACCGAAAATCAACCTCAGGGTTTGCAGTGTTTGTTGGAGGCTCCTTGGTTTCTTGGAAAAGCAAGAAACAAACTGTTGTGGCAAGGTCCAGTGCCGAATCCGAGTATAGGGCCATGGCTCAAGCCAGTACGGAAATGATGTGGGTTCACTCAGTACTAGAAGATCTGCATGTAGCTGTATCTCTACCTATGAAGCTTCAGTGTGACAATCAGGCAGCGTTGTTCATTGCCAACAATCCAGCCTTCCATGAGAGGATCAAGCATATTGAAGTTGACTGCCATTACACCAGGGACCTAATCCAGAGAGGATTGATATCCACGGCCCATGTTAACTCAGGGGATCAGACTGCCGATGTATTCACCAAGCCATTGCTCAGAGGACCTTTCCAGAGATGTTCATCCAAGCTGAGCATGATCGACATCTATGCTCCACCTTGAGGGGGAGTGTAGAGATAGTTTCTAATATTATTATATATTTCTGTACCTTGTTTCTATTTCTCTTTTCTATTTAGACATCCATGTAATTTACCCTGAAGGCCTCTCCCTATATAAGAGAGCCTAGGGTTTTCCTATGAAATATAACGAAGACTCCTCTCTTCTAACAATCTCGACTCTGAGAAGGCCAGAAGGATATATTCAGGTTAGCCAAAACAAGAGAAAGAAAGATCAAAGACCTTTCTCAAGTGAGATGCATTAGGGATGAGGAAGGACATCTGCTTGTTGCTCAGAAGTAATGCAAACACGATTCGACGTCGACGATAAAATTTGAAATATTTGAATGGTGGAATTTTGGTGGAAAAATTGGAGGGATTGAGAAGAGAATGGAGGGGTTGAGAATAAGAACACGCCTGTAGCGCGGGGTTGAAGAAGAAGAACGCGGAGATCGCGGGAGGAGAGAGAGAGAGAGAGAAGGAGAGGGAGATAGAGAATAAATCTCAAATTGATAACATACTGAACTGTCTAACACATTGGACCCTCATCCCTTTATATAGGAGGGATGATCTTACAAAAATAGAAACTAATTTAAATTGACAACCAATTTATCCTAAAATGACTAACTAATTAACCGACTAATTCGAAAATCAAATCCACAACTAATTACTTATCTCCACAGACGATCTTTTTTATTTAATTAAAGACACGACAACTTAAAAAAATGTAAATAAAATTAACGGCCACAATTTAATTAAATAGACAGCCCTATATGTCGAGGCCACGCTGCATCAACTCTCCTCCGCTTTAAAAATTCGTCTCCTGACGAATTGCTTGATCTGCAGGCTTGGAGGACGAATCTGCGTGCTCAGTCATCTTCTGGAAGAATTGGTGTGGAGCGAACGGCGGATTCCATACGCGGGCGTGGGTGACGTGGCCTTCGTGGTTGAAGAACATGTGTGGCACGAACAGCGGCGTCTTCTCGATTGTTATCTCCTCCTTGTGATGATCGAAGAATTGATGAGGCATGAACAACAAGGCCTTTGGAGAATCCATAGCGAAGCAATGACACAAGGAGAGAAGGGGAGGAGATGTGTCCAAGGAATGAAGCCATGGGGTCCTTATATAGGGGAAGCCCAAGGCCCTAGTCCTATTAGGATAAGGAGGGTTCCCAGTTTTCTGATTTGCAGCCTTTTTTTTAAATATTTGTGCTGCCGGGGGTTTGGGCGCAATTTCCGCACCCCTTCATTCTTCCTGAATTTCTTTCTGCAAATAGGGGGTTCATGGGGTCTTCTTTTGCAAATTTTCCCACTTAATCTCCAACACCACAATTCGTGGGATTGACATCCCGTAACCTTCGGGCCCCCGTTAGGGTTTGCCCTTCCATATCGCCACCATAATGGTGGTCTGTAGATCGGTACAGGCGGCGGGCTTTACGCGGCGGTAGCGGCAGCTGGAGGGAGGGCAAGGCACGGCGCACGGGTCGGGTGCAGGGCGAGGTGGTTGGCGGGCGGTGCCCCTGGTGAATGATGGGTTGTTGGCGGTGCGCTCGAGAAGGGAAGCGGCGGGTGGCGAAGGCGAGCGGGAGGGGAGGGCAGGGCGCGGGGCGCTGGGAGGGACTCGCAGGCGCAGGCGGTAGGGCGCAGGCGGCGAAGGAGAGAAGGAGGAGGGAAATTGCGGGCACTGGAGGGGCGAGGTGATGGCGAGGCTGAGGGGAGGGCGGTGAGCGGCTGGCGGGGAGGTGGATCGGCGAGGGGAGAGGCGGCGATGGCGTGGAAGAGCTGTAAGGGGAGGGGGCGAGCAGGAGGCTCGGGCAGGGTTTGACAGGGCGCAGGTGGGAGGTAGGGAGGGGTGGTGCGGGGGAGGAGGGGAGTAGGGGAGGGAGGGGGCGGTGCGCGTGGGAGGGCGGGCGAGAGGGAATGGCAGCGAGTGGTGGGCGGAGGGGCCGGGTTCGGCGAGGGAGGGAACGCACGGGGGAAAACTGGGGCTGGGGGCGGTATCGCAGGAGGCTTGGGGGTTACGGGAGGGGCCGTCGGTGGTGCAGCGAGGGGCTGGACGGCCTGGGGAACCATTGGGGGGGGGGGGGGGGTTAGGGCTGCCATCGGGGACGCCGTTGGTGATGGGGGTTGACCTGAAACCTCCGGAACAGCCACTGTTTCGTCGCTTTTTTCTCCCAGAACGATCCAAACAGCGGTCGGATCTGTGTTCCCAGCGGGGTGTTCGTTGTTGGCGGCGAGATCTTCGTCGATTAGCGCATCCAACCAAGTTTGCACTTTGATGCTTGACATAAGGCGCTTCTTGAACCTTTGTTGACGTGCACGTGAACGCGAACCATGAGATAGGCAACTCAAATCATATTGCATCTTCCAATACGCGAAGGGATCGTCGAATCGTAGGGACGATTCGGTTGCCATGCTCTGATACCAAATGATGCAAACACGATTCGGCGTCGACGATAAAATTTGAAATATTTGAATGGTGGAATTTTGGTGGAGAAATTGGAGGGATTGAGAAGAGAATGGAGGGGTTGAGAATAAGAACACGCCTGTAGCGCGGGGTTGAAGGAGAAGAACGCGGAGATCGCGGGAGGAGAGAAGAGAGAGAGAAGGAGAGGGAGATAGAGAATAAATCTCAAATTGATAACATACTGAACTGTCTAACACATTGGACCCTCATCCCTTTATATAGGAGGGATGATCTTACAAAAATAGAAACTAATTTAAATTGACAACCAATTTATCCTAAAATGACTCTAACTAATTAACCGACTAATTCGAAAATCAAATCCACAACTAATTACTGGAGATCACAGACGATCTCGTTTATTTAATTAATGACATAACTTAAAAAAAACGTAAATAAAATTAACGGCCACAATTTAATTAAATAGACGGCCCTATATGTCGAGGCCACGTTGCATCAAGAAGGATATAGAGACTAGATGGAAGCAGTATTTCCATAAGATTTTTATTGGGGAAGAAAACATAGATATCACTTTAGGAGATCCAGCTAGTAGTAAAAGTTACTTGAATTGTGCAAGTTATAGACGAATACAAAGGAATGAAGTAGAAGAGGCTATGAAGGTTATGAAGCCTAGGAAATGTGTAGGACCTGATGACAATCCTATAGAAGTATGGAGATTTCTAGGTGGGTGTGGTTTGATTTGACTTACAAATGTATTCAACGTTATTTGGAGAAGCAGGAAAAAGACTGAAGATTGGAGGATAAGCATCGTGGTGCCTCTTTATAAGAACAAAGAAGACATTCAAATTGGTGTGAATTATAGAGGTATCAAGTTGATGAGTCATACTATGAAAATTTGAAAATGTGTGATCGAAAGAAGGTTGAGGCAAGTTTCTAAAGTAAAAGAAAACCAATTCAGAATCATGCCAGGTCGCTCAACTATTGAAGTCATCCACTTGCTGAGAATAATGGAGATTTATAGAGCTAAAAGGAAGAATCTCCATATGTTTTTTATTAATTTTGAGAAGGTTTATAACTCTATCCCACGAGAGATATTGTGGAGAATTTTTGAAAAGAGACAAGTACATGCCCTATACACTAACCAAGGTTCAGAAAGTCGGTATGCAATATTTGTTCAATTAGGCGGTCTAAAGCGAGTAAGCGGGTAGGCGAAGTATAGACGAAAGTATATGCAGATTATGTCATTTATATAATTTTAATAAAGAATAATTAAAAATGTAATAATAAATTCAAATACTAGATATTTATGTTTCCAAAAAACCACTAGCATATTAGTATTTTTTAAATTAAAACTAGCATGTCATCACATCTCTTGCTAATTATTCGCAAGAAATAAAAAGAATAACCCCCTTAAAAAATAAATTTGATAACTATAATAATTCATTAATAAATAAATAAATTTGATAACTATAATACTAAGTTTATATGAAAACAGTAGATTTGAAACTCAATAACAAAGAAAGAATGTGGTTGTAGAAACTCGGAGAGTACAGGTAGCTGTTGGAGGCGGGAGATTCAATGGAGGAAGAGGAGCACGCACTGTCTAAGGAACACAGATGTCTTGGCCGAGGGTTAACAGAGGTGTTGCGACTTAAGGTAAGGAGGAGGATCGCTCTCTCGAGGGAAGCGGAGGTGCAGGCTCGCGCGCCGCCCAGGGAAGGTGAGAATCACCAACTCAAGCCTCGAGAGAAGGCGGAGGAGCAGCCCGCATCACCTGAGGAAGGTGAAGGAGCAGTTGCTTTGCCCAAGAAAGGCGGATGAGCAGTCGTGTCGCCTAAGGAAGGCGCAGGAGCAACTCGAGAGAGGGTTTAGAGGAGCAAAGCGCGTCGTCTAGGGCTTGGAGGAGAAAAATCAGGGAGGTGGAGGATCGCGAGAGGGTTTGAGTTGGAGAAGAAAACTCGAGGAGACGGAGGATTTGCGAGCTAGTTTAGGGTTTCACTTAAAATAAAATCGAGGGGTCTTCAATACAAAAGCGGCCGCATATGCGGCATACTCGGGCCACATATGCCATTTGAGCGCATATTGAATACTCGGTGCATTAGGGCCGCATATGAGCCCATCTAGGCCGCCTTTCTAAACCTTGACACTAACCTCAAAAAGGATATGTATGATATGGCTTCATCTTGTGTAATGATCCAGTCTGGGAAGACTGACTATTTTGACATCAACATCGGTCTGCATCAAGGTTCAACTTTGGGTCCATTCTTTTTTGCTTTGATTATGGACGAGTTGACTAGTGACATTAAAGATGAGATACCTTGGTATGCGTTATTCTTGATGATATTGTATTGATAGATGAGACTAGAGATAAAGTAAATGAGAAGCTTGGGGTCTGGAGACATGCATTAGAGATTAAAGATGTTGAAATATAGAATAGGGGAAGCGAATCGATAAACATAGCATAAACATAAAGGAATAAGAAATATGAACAACGTGATTTACGTGGAACCCTACTCCCTAAGGAGCGGAAAGAAACCACGGGAGAAGACCTTAAAAGGCCATGTGTGTTTATTAGAACTTCTCATTGAGTACAGGGGGTGTGGGGCTCCTTATATAGCCCCACAGACAGACTGGAGGCCCACAATTAGTAGATGTGAGACTAAACATGAGTGATGGTAACTGGATCATGGAGAGATCCGATTACCATTCTATTATATTCCTCAGCACTTCCCCTCAAGCGGGAGCTGAGAAAGCTGCAACTTGCAACAAAAAGAAAAAGTTATACAACACATCTTCACACAATACATTACAAGAAGAACATGTCTCTGACGTTGCTAGAAGACCTTGCTCGAGGACGTGTTTGCAACTTTCAGGTCATCGGAACGTATCTTTGCCATGCATGTAGAGTCGCCGCGATACCAGATCACCGGAACTTATCTCCGTCGGCCTGGAGAAGAGTCATAATAGGAGAAGTCCAACGCAGAATACTATGCGGATCGTAAAAGAAGTATACAACCTGACGAAGAAGTCGATGCTCGATGGACGGATGATCGTAGTAGCAGTCTGGAGTGATGGTCTGTCAGTCATGGCGGGGTAGTAGAAGTCCGGAAGAACATGTCATTTCTGACTCCCCCTTTCTCCCATACTTGATAAAATAAGAGTATTGAACATCAAGTTGGGAGAAACAAACATGCATTTTTTATGCTTTTTTTTACAAAACAATCTTTTTTCCCTTGCCCGTTTCTTTTTCCTTTTTCGACTCTTTTTTATATGTACAATTATTTTTACATCACCTAATTTTTTTATACGCCTTCCTTTTTTTTACCGTCACTCTTTTTCTTTCACAAATCAGGCCTCCCCCTCTCACTCTATTTGGCCTTACTCGTTTTTCTTGAATCGAGCGATTGGGCCCAATGTTCCAGGTCCCCCTTTTTATTTCAACAAATATTCCCCCTCTTTTTTTTGTAACTACAGCCCATTTGAGGCTAAAAGAAGCAGCAGATTTAAAAAAATACAATCTCTTTTTTTTAACTACAACCCATTTGGGGCTAAAAGAAGCAACAGATTTAAAAAAAATACAACACAGTAAGAGCTCAGATTGGGCTCAAATATTTTCTTGAATACAGAAAGCCCTGGTCAGTGTATTTAAAAAGTCTAGGGCACCTTTTGCTTTAAATGAAGGGGACACTCTCTATCCCTGCTTCGAAGGAAAGTGTGTGAAGTTCTGTTGCTGCGTGTTGGAGCATCGAGATGCTCTAGGAGGGTCATCTGGAGAAGGTATGCGAAGGGAGGAGGGTTCGATCGCCGTTGCGGCGTAGGCGATGCTGGAGATCGTCTGAGCGGTGCTGCCTCTAGGGA